>JAADXK010001197.1:0-10339 GCA_023337805.1 Globisporangium barbulae | reverse complement strand
TGAAGAATACTGGCGCGCGTTCTTGTATACACGACGCACCATGATATCCCCAAAGGTTCTCAATCGGATTCAGATTCGGGGAGAGCACTGGCCAGTCCATGGTCTTGATGTTGCGGTCAGCAAGGAAGGACTTGGTCGCATTGGCTCGATGGATGCTCGCATTATAGTGCTGGAGAACGTAGCCATCGTCGTGAACGTTGTCGATGAACTCAATAAGGCGGCTCGTGAGCGTTTGCTGATAGTCAAACGCGTCCTGGTTTCCCTTGAGAAAGGCGAGCCGAGTCTTTCCGAGTCTTTCCGAGCGACGACATCCCACCCCACACCATGACTGATCCACCACCGGAATGGCGGCTTCATGTCACCTTCTTTTCGTTGCGCAAGTCGTGCCAGTAGTAATTGCAGCCGTCTGAGCCATCTAAGTTGAACTTCTTCTCATCCGAGAACACTACACGGCTCTAGTCAGTGCGTTGGCGGATCTGGCGCTCCACCCACTCGACCCGCTGCTTCTTGTGCTTGTTCGTCATGCATGGAGACTTGTTAGCTTTCACGTAGACGAGGTTGTCGCACTGCTGAAGTTCGCGCTGAGCTGCGCAAACACTTGTATCAACTCCAAGCTCCTGGTGAAGCTGATGGGCGGTGAACTCTGCGGTAGCAGCGTAACGCTTTAAACGGGTGAGGTCGTGGGTCTTCAACTTGTGAGGTCTTCCTGGGCTCTTCTTTGTGCCATACGCGTCAGGGTTCTTCAGAAACGCATGCACAACAGTGTTGGATCTTCCAACAGCCTTGGCAATGTCTCGGATCGACATCTTGGTGTTTGCGTACGCTAGAAGCTTGCCTTCCTGCAGCTTCGTCAGCCCTGGAGCTTTGCCCATCGTCTTGACGCCCCACGGCTAAATTGACAATGCTAGTGGCGAGGGTAATGCTCACTGTCACTTGTAGGTCGATTGCAAACCAGTAGCATCACGCATTCGCCCCCAAATGGCTGAATCTTGCGCTGTCTCTATCATTTTGTCGCCCTCTATAAACTTATATCTGCCATTCCTGTGGCTCAGAAGTCAAATCGAGCTGCATTTCACCATGAGGTTGTTCTAACGACGTTCTCTAACAACTAAAAATCTCGTCCGCACACAAAACTCGAAAAAAAATTCACATAATTCAAAAAAATTCTGTCCTTAAATTTTTGACGAGCACTGTATGATTCAAAGCGAAAACGTAAAAAGCTAACCAAAGAAGGCGAACATGGAGCTCTCCGAGGGCATGCGCGCGCTCTTCGAGGGCCACAAAAAACTGCACGAGTCGGTGCTCAAGCTGCAGGCGCAGATCGAAGAAGAGGAGACCGCGTACCTGGAGGAGACGCCGCACGGCAACATCATCCGCGGCTGGGACGGTTTCATCGACGCCAAGCAGCCGCGCAAGGACGCCGCGACCAAGAAGGTCAAGCCCTACAGCGACGCCGAGCACCTCTTTTCGAGCTGCTGCTTCTACGCATCGCTCGCGAGCGAACCCACGCTCGACCTCGTCGACCCAACTGTCAGCGACGAAGCGTGAGTGGCTGCCATTGTACCCATGTTCGTATAGTAATATCTCACATCTGGCATACGACTGTTATTGTGGCTCTTGAGCTTCAGGGGCTCTTCCAGTCGGCGGAAGCTCAGCAGCGCAGTGCCATCTTCAGTTGCGTCTAACACCACCAGTGGGCTAACAGGCAAAGCGAGTACCAGCAGCGCTAGCGGTGCAGGCTCCACATCCACCGCTGGAACGCCCGTCGCCTCCTCCTCTAGCGGCTCGAAGCTGCAGCGCGCGTCGTCATTTAGCGAGCGCAAGGCGTCCATCGGCTCGGTCTCTGGGAAGGGCACAAGCAGCCTCAGTACCAGCAATAGCAGTAATAACAGTGTGAGTGCGACGGGCAAGGCGTCCAAGCTCAAGAAGCGCAAGCGCGAGAAGCTCGAGAGCGGCGATGTGGACGATAGTGCTGGCACTGCTGCTGGCGCTAACGCCGAGAAGGATTTCCTCGACGTCTTCTAACATCTAAAACCATATTTTGCTGTTCTTAATATGCTGCGTGTTGCTAGTAACTAATTCTCTTCTGTGGCGGTATCGTGTCCTACATGCTAACTACGTGGTGTTGTATCGCTTAGTGTTCCTCTTTTTTGTTGAAAAGAAATATAAAAAGAAGCCTCGTGTTCATCACTTTGGCACATCAATGGACGCCACCAGAGTCTCCAGGTCCCGCGTCGACTGGCGGAAGAAGCCATCGTAGTTGTACTACACACAATAGAGAGAGACACAGATGTCAATAGCCACTCTTGTCGGCAAACACTCGAAGCACAATAGCACGCCACGTACCTCAAAAATGTAATCCAGTTGCTGCGGTGGCACGTAGTTGCGCGGGTCCTTGGCGCACTCCTAGAGAGACAAATAACAAGCAGATCACATTAGGTACACACATCTCAGCAACCCCTCTCGATACAAGAACACTGTTGATGGCAACCACAGCTTTCAATCACGTACCCGCACGCGGTCCGTGACCGAGCCGACGAGCTCGAGCGTGCTCTTGACGCTCTGCAACAAGTGCGAGATGCTGTTCCAATGCAGATCCATCTGCGAGCCCATCTGCGTCATGTACTCGCCGTGTGTGAGGATCGCCGAAGACGGTGCCGAGCGACCGCTGATGTTGGCCGCGAGCGCGTTGATTGAGTGGTATGCCAACTGCGCCGGGTGGCTGAAGTTCTTGGCGTCCTTGGCCTGCTGCTGCTGGAACGGCATCGCCAAAATCCCGATCTTCATCTTGTTGCAGTCGACCATCATCTGCTTGAACTCGGTCATGAGCGCGTCCATCTCGAGCTCAAACTCGACCATGATCTTGTCGAGACGGCGGTACACGAGGGCCATGCCGCGAATGCTCTTGTCTTCGTCCACGATACGGCGCTGGAGCACCACGATGCATGTCAGTATAGAACCGATGCACTTCTTGAGTAGCTGGCTCAGCCGCGAGCGGTGCTGGCGCAGGCGGATCAACAAGTCGGACGCACACGGCACGCCCACGCCCTGGTAGATCGAGCAGAGCACGATAAATGCGTCAAAGTCACCCTCGTCGATCGCCGAAGTGTGGTACGACGTGCGGATGCCCCACGACAGCTGGCCAATGCGCTGCACCGACTGGCGCACGAGAAGCAGCACGTCCAGCACACCAGGCGATGGCGCGCTGTTCGAGCTCGCAGAGCTAGTCGAAGATGTGGATGAAAGCGGACCCTTGTCGTCGTCGTCGTCGGAATGTTGTGGACTACCACCATTCATCACCTCCTCTGCGTGTCGGTCAGCAACAGTCTTCTTCGCACCAACCGCCCACGACACGAGCGTCGCTGCTGTCGACAGGAACGACAGTGAATTGTCCGCCTGCGACTTTGCAACTCCGTTGCTGACAACCATCTGACCGTTCGCTGGGTGGTTCTCCGAGTTGCCGCCGTTCTCGAGGAGGAACGCGCCGTTCGCCTGCACGGGGCCGATCTTCTTCCGCGGAGCTCCATTTGCGACGACGAGCGCATTGCTGTTGGTAGCTTTCGAGGTCGAGACATCGGCGTCATCTTCAATGAGCTCAATCGTTGGCCCGTTGCCGTTGCCATTCTGCTCCTGTTCCAATTGCTGCACAGACATGGGATAAACAGAGTTGTCAGCACGAATCAGCATTGCTGAGATATCGGTAAGGACAGAAGACACTCACCTGGACTGGCTTCTGTTCGATGAAGCCGCCGCCTAGCGCGGCCGACACGTGGTTGCAGATCGAGCTGTTCTCGAGCACCCACATGCCCGTCGCCGCCTTGAACTGCTTGTACATCTTCTGCACGTGCGCCGGGTCCGCACTCGCGTGGATCCGCTGAATCGGCTCGACGCACGCGGCAAAGTCATGCGCGAGGTAGTTCTCGAGTGGCAGCACCTTGCTGAAGCTGTAGCGCCACGCCTTCTCCTGGTTCGGCTTCAGTCGGTCCAGCTCGCGCACGCCGATGCGCGTGAGCTTGCTCACTTCACGACCGATCTCTGCCTGCACAGCTTCCAACGACTGCATGAGATGGCGCACCGCCTCGCCACCAGGTCCATAGACCAGCAAATCTCCACCGGGACCCGCGAGCTGGCGAGCCTTGCGACACGACACCAACAAGTCTGCGAGGAGCTTTAGAAGCCCATGGAGCTTGGTGAAAATGTCGTACGCGTCGCTCGCTGCCTCTGTGCGTAGCGTCACGACACCGGCGTTGCTCTGGCTCAGAAACTCCTTTGGCGTAATCACGATCGACTCGCCTGTTGATGACGCCGTTGTTGCCAGCGCATTGTTGGTCGGACGAACATTCTTTGTCAGCACCTTCGGCACCATGGGCTTCGCGTCCGTCGTGCAGAACACCGCGGTCTTGGTCATCTCCTCCTGCTCGTCGTTCGTCAACAGCAGCGTCTGCACCGGGTTCTCGTGAGGCAGCAGCGGTTCGTTGTTCACAGATTCAGGAAAGAGTTCCTTGAATGACGGCGTGTTGAGCAGCACCTGCAGCATCTGACCAGACTTGGACTGCATCGCGTCCTTCATGCCAGCGTGCTGCTGGGACTGCAAGTTGCTGATTGTGCAGTCACCGGGTGTGTTGGCCGTGTTGCGAAGCACGTAAAACAGGAACTGTACGCCGTGCATGAGTCCATCCGTGCCGCGTGCTTCCAAAGTGTGCAGCTGCTCGCGCGCCGATGAGTGCGCGCGCTCCGTCTCGATCGTTGGCAGAATGCGCGTCTCAATCACGCTGCGCACATCCTTGAGCGTGCCCATGAGCGATCGCTCGCCTGAGCCCGAGTGGAAGAGCCCTTGCTGGCCGTGCTGCAGACGCAGCACGTAGCTGTGGCGCCGGCGAACTTCGATCAGCGTCGCCTCGGTCGTGCAGGACGCCGGCGCGAGCGAGCGCATCGCCCAGTCCTTGAACTCCTCCAGCAGCAGCGTACGCGGGTCGTTCATGTATCCGGAGAACGTGAAACTCCGATCCAGGCGTTCCTACAGTAGTAAGAGATACGGTTAATAACGGGCACACATTAGCAAAGTAGCCATCACACATAGTGAGTGGCTACGCGAAAGCCCCTGCACGCGTGGCACGCCCTCCATACCTTCTGGTAGGCGCAGATCGACGAGATGATCGCCTCAGCAGGGTTCCGCAGCAGCCCGACCGTGTCCTGCATCTTGCGCATGAATGTGTGCTCGTCAAAGTCGGAAGTTGTCGGGCGGTACATCGGGTAGAACGAGTCGTCCATCTTGAGCTGCAGTGGCAAGTCCTCCTCGCCAATTTCCATCGCCTCGCAGTACGCTTTATGCACGAAGCGCATCTGGTCGGCCTCGAGCGATGAGTAGCTCGACCCCCACGGGTTCAGGCGCAGCCCCCAGCCCGACATGTTCACTCTCTATCTACTTCTTCTTGTTGGTGGTGTTGTTGTCTCTCTTCACAGGCGACGAATGCGCCAACAGTCTCGCGCGCAGAGTAGACACGTAGCTGAAGTGTGCGATCCGTTCTTCTCGTGCGCTGCGTCGACTCTCTCTCTCTCTCTGGAAGAAGTGGAGCCAATGGAGCTCGTCTCGCGCGTGGCTCTCGCTCGCTTCCTTCGCGCTCGTTCTCGGTCTTGACTGAGAATTTTCAAAGCAAACATGAGTCGACTTTTATTAGTGGACGCTGTTGGTTCTCGACCGTCTGTTTCTTCAATAAAGGTGCGAGCACTCTTTTGCATAGCTACCATTCATGCGAACAATTAGTACCCTATCTAATATTATATATTTTTTCTAAACTGTCATGATTTGTAATAATATTCTGTATTCAAAAATAATAACCTTTACAATAGAGTATATATAATAAGTTCAGTCGCCTGACACTAAACCCTATCCTTGCCTTGTCTCTGCGGCAGAGATTCAACAAGGAGACGCAAGTACGCAAAAAGAGGGTGATATTGATCAAAATAAATGTCTCTTTGCAAGACAGTTGTATAACCTTGCAAATATGATACCTGTACTGTGTGATACCCATCTATATAGGATGTAAGTGAGAACCATTTATGTCGAGTTTTAAGTCCAAACTTAATAAACTCCTTTAGATGATACAATTCTAGTCCTCTGACCGTATCAAATTTGAAAAGTGTATCTGAATGGGGTCCTTTTTGTGACCACGACGAACAGACGCGCTCTCGATGGCATGCAGCCGTCGGAACGCCACAAGTGCAACATGAACTGTGCATGAGCGATGACAGCTCGTATCAGAGAATAGCCTCAGTCTTTTTATAAATGCAAGAGTGCGGCTGTTCGTCCGCTCGCCACACGGCTCTTCGTGAACCACGATCTTCCACCAAACGACCCGTGACGCCAGCGAACGAACGAAATGGGCCATGGCGTCAGCGTCGTCGCTCGTCCGCTGCCGCCGCAGGTCGTCGCGACGCTGCGATCCGCGTCGCTGGCCGCGCTCGCGCACGCACGACAGGTGGCGCTCGCCGCTAATTCACGGCTCACGAGCATCATGCGGCAGGCCCAGCACTGGTACACTATCGTGGACGAGCACGTACTCTCGCGTGTTCAAAGAGCCGTCGAGACCCACGTGCTCACGAGAGTCCGACGGTTTGCAGACGAGGTGGAGGTTGCGTCCAAGCTTTGGTTCGTCAAGAGCATCTCGACCACGACCGTCGCCGCCGCGTTCAGCATCGACGTCCACGAGTGAGTCCATCCATGTCTGTAGCTCTACATGTGTGTGTGTGGTCATTAACGTCTAAGCGGCGGTCGTATTGGTATGTATGCATGGCAGTGTTAAGCATTTGCAGATCGCTAAGCGCCACTATGAAGTGTACAACTGCGGGCCGGAGCTGCTGAACGTGCCGTCACTGCACCAAATTGCCCACGCGCCATTAGAGCTGCGCAACCCAGAGATCACGCAATTTCTACTATCAAAGTGCCTCTGGACGGCGTGGAAGCCGCCGGCGTCCTGGCGCATGAAGGTCGACCAGGTGTACGACGTCACAGTGCACGTCGCGACTCGACACGACGGCTTCTTGACCGGCGGTGTGCGCATTATCCGCATGCGTGTGGGTCGTAAGTGGGTTGGGCCGCATCACAACAACAGCGATGCGCACCTGACGCACGACGTCAAGAGCCAATGGCTGCATCGCGTGGACTACGAGATCAAAGACCACGAGTCCAGCGCCGAGAGCGCTTTCTACCAGACTGTCGCACTTGCGTGGACGAATTACATGGACGAGCTGGCCAAGCTGCCCAAGGAGGACCTGAGGAGCTCTGAAGAGACGGATAATGCGTTTCCTTATGACGAACAGGAGAGAGCGACGCACCTGCGCATCAAGTACCTGCTCGAGACGTCGCTCGAGAGGATTTTGAGTGAGACGGGCACACTCTTCCGCGTCGCAAGTCAGTACGAGCTCTGGCGCATGGCCCAGGAGGACCATGAGAGGTACCGAGCTACAGCAGCGACGGGCAGCGAGGACCACTTTGCGGGGCCGCTTTTGGATGCGCATATCGAGGAGCTCTCGGAGTTGTATGAGGCTCAGACAATGGAGATGGAAGACGTGAAGCTGGTCGAACTGCTGCTGCCTGTTCCACAAGCGAAAGGAGAAATAGAGAAGCAAGAGGACAAAGGAGTACAAGACCAAGCGCCACCGGCCAGCAGCCCTCGTGCAGAGCAAGAGTAGTGGTGCAAGACATTGAACTTATTAGAGCTCACTTGAGCTTGCCGCTGCTTTTGCTGGATGAGGCATTGCGGCCCTTTGGGAACCTGTCGAGGAGCAGCACGACCTGCTTGAGATCGTACTTCTCGGCGGCCGCGAGCAGCTGCACGTACGCGACCTCGTGGCTCCCGAGCTCCGTTTCGGTACTACCACTGGGTTCCTGCTGTTGCTGCTGCTGTTGTTGTGCCATCTTGAGTGCGATCCCAGTCTTGAGCAGCGTCGAGAGCTCGGCAACGCCGTAGTTCATGCCGAAGGTGTGCATGAGGCCGTCCTGGATCTGCTTGGCGAGCCCCCAGCGGCGCTTCTCCTGCTGTTCCTCCCTGGCCTTGAGGTTCGCCAGCCGCAGCTTTTCGTCCACGTCGACGCGCCAGGGGGAGGCACGTTCTCGCTTATGTACGTCACCCGCCGACGGGTTGCACAAGATCTTCCTGCGTGGCGGCACGTACGTCGACGTGAGTGATTGTAAAGCTTCATCTTCCATCACTGGCCGCGCTTCGCTCTCTATGATTTCGACTGAAGCAGGAGCTGCTGGTATCGCTGGAGCAGATGTCGCGTCACTCTTCCCTGTTGCTGTGGGGGTCTTCATGGAGGACACGCGTGGAGCAGAGCGTATTTGATGCTCTATCAGCCCAGGGTTTCAAGCAAACGAGCTCATCTCGGGTTTGGACGAGAGAGTCGAGCTATTTTGAGGACACCTTGGCATTACGAGAGCGGATGGGTGTGGCAAATCGCGTTCTGGCGGACTATGTGAAGACTCATCAAGATGGAACTTCACAGGCTCACATGACGACATTCTTAACGATACGCTCGTTCATGGCTGCCTACTCGGTAGCCATGATCACGACGAGATGAAGGACAAAGTTGCTCATTTTGAGCTGATTCCGTACGCTGCGGTCGCGACCGGAAGAAACCACCACATTCATTCACATATCAGCCACTCTTAACTACACACACACCAGCCAAGCCTACCACCACGCGCCAACTTCACCGCGATGGCTACCTAATGGTGGGCGGCAGTCCACTACCTCTTTCCTTACCACCTCCGGTCGTAGTCGTCGTGGAGGTGGTCGTCGTCCCAGTGGCGATGATGATTGTCGAACTAGTCTCGTTGAACTCGTCAAGCAACCGCGCGTTCTGCGTCACGCTGAGCTCGTCCTGCAGCAGCTTGACCGTCAGCAAATTCTCCTCAGGGATAGTCTTGTACCGGCGCCGGAAACGCCTGCGCGCGGTCTTGCGGTTGTCCAGGCGCTGACCGAGCTTCTGGCACGCGCAGCCGTCGTGGTCGTTGTGGCCGCCACCGCTGCCCGTCGTCTCAGCTCCAACCGTTTCGACACCCGAGTTGGTGATCCGGTGGTGCTGCTGGCCACTGGTGTCCTGGTCCGACTTCTTGCGCTTGCTACTGCTGAAGAACGACAGCCCTGATGAAGACAGGCGCTGCTGCTGCGACTGTTGCTGATCGCTGTTGGTACTGCTGCTCGTACTCTCGATCGCGCCACTCACTTGCCTCACTCCATGGTCGTCTTCGGCTTCGTCTTCACCGCCAGAGTCACGACGGAGCTGTCCACGCTCGAGCATCGCAAAGGGCTGACACAAGTGCATGTTGTCTTCATCGAAGAAGTAGAGCGCGTCGGTGTACTCGTAGCCGCGCGCGTGCTTGATGTGGTGAAGGAAGCCTGCGTCCATGAGCATGTTGCCCAGGCGCAGTCCCTCCCTTGACGAGCTCACAGCACCGGCGTCACGCAGCCTTGTGATGCCCTGCTGGCCGCTGAAGCACTGAACCGCTGTGCCTCCATTCCCTCCACCACCGCTAGGCTTTGCGAGGACCATCTCGGGCTCGAGGTCGTCGAAGAGTTCCTGGGCAAATACGGCACAGACCTGCTCCTGGATCGACTCGAGTGAGCTCACGATCTGCTGGGCGGACGGTCGGTGACGCGGCTCGACGTCCCACGCGAGCGTGATGAGCTCACGAAGCCCCTGGTGGACTGTGTTTTCGTCCAAACTGGGGCGTGTTCCCGCCATGACGGACTCAAACACCATCAGGTGGTTGTTGTGGGTCGCCGGGTATTTCTCCATGCCCGGGTTCAAGATGTCCCACATGGTGATCGCGAGCGAGTACACGTCTGCGGCCTCGCCGTAGGCCGCAAGCCCCGCGCGGCCGATGATGATCTCGGGTGCCATGTAGTCCACGGTGCCCTTGACCGTCAGCTTGATCGCCGACTTAGGCTTCTCCATCTGCTGCTTGGCTCGGCCTCGTGGGGAGAGCGAGGATGACATGGCTCGCACGCGATCCTTC
The DNA here is from genome assembly GCA_023337805.1 of Globisporangium barbulae. Taxonomy (NCBI): domain Eukaryota; phylum Oomycota; class Peronosporomycetes; order Pythiales; family Pythiaceae; genus Globisporangium; species Globisporangium barbulae. The sequence continues at coordinate 318 of JAADXK010001197.1, read as the reverse complement.
ATGGCCGTCGTGTACTCCTGGTACATGTGCGCGCCCAGGTCGTCGTTGTCGCCAATGATGATGCTATTGGAGGCCATGGCGTGGTCACTGGTGCTCGAAGTACTCGCGGTGAACTCACTGCTCTTCGTGTCGACCATTGTCTGATTCTCCCACGCTATGTTGGCCTTGGGCAACGAACGCGACTCGCCAAAGTCCGTGAGCTTGACGTTCCCTTCGGCGTCGACGAGGAAGTTGCCCGGTTTGATGTCGCGATGCACGAACGCGGGGGAGAAGCTGTGGATGTACGCCACGGCCCGCGCGGCGTCGATCATGTAGCCC
>JAADXK010001196.1:0-10354 GCA_023337805.1 Globisporangium barbulae | reverse complement strand
TCCGCAGCTTGAACGTCAAACCTGCCCATGCGGCGAGCGCGCGCAGCGATAGCTCTGGGTGCTGGCTGCGGTGACTGTACCGCGCTAGCTTCTGCCCAGCCGAGAGTCGAACGCGTGTGGTCTTTGCTGGCATTCGTGTGGTCGCTGCAGTCTCTCTCGTCGCTCGTCTGTTTGGTTTTGGCGAGAGGCGCTCTCTCACGCGCTCTCCCTGTACCACTCACTGAAAATGGTTCGCCTTATGTGGCTGTTATCGTTTTTGAAAGGGTATTATGATTTTGGGGTGTTTAGTATCGGGAATGGTGGCTGTATCATGCGCTAATTTGTATTTTGCAAGCGATATTGCATGCACAACATAATGCGCTAAACGTCGAACACTGCGAAATTCTGGTGTCAATGTGCTGTGTATAAAGGAGTTCGCAACAACGTTGACAATCGATGCGGCACATTTAGAGCCTAAAAGGTGTGTCATAGCGATAGCCATATGATAAAACACAATGCCACCCCATTATGATAGCAAAGCGGATATACATGATGTCATGGCTAATGCTCGAAATCCTTCATAAACGGCCTAAACCGAGATGTCACTGGGTGAAAGTGCTTAGGTCATCCGTACCCCGTGGTTCTAAACGCGGTTTTGCTAAATTTTTAGCTAGCTTTAGCATCATTTTCCGCACTCGAGTGCTGCTGGCTGTGTTAAATTTAACTTTTTGTGAGAAAGCTGTCAGATATAGCAGCGAGGTAGCAGCGCTGCTACGGGGTGTACCACTATGTACCACTACTGTACTATCGTTTCCTTTGCACATCGGTTGCAGCTCGCAGTGCAGAAATGACAGTCAAGGCGAAGAACTGGAAGCAGCCGGAAGGCGTGACGCTCGCGCGAGCCTGGATGGCCATTGCCTAGGACCCCGTCGCGGGAAACGAGCAGCGGGTAGAGCACTTCTGGGTCCGTGTCCACACGGAGTTCTCAACCCACTTGCCGCGAACATTTGACTAGATCCGGAAGTGCGACACGTGCAAGAGTCGCTGACAGTTGCTGCAGAAAACCATCAGTAAGTTTTGAGGATGCTGGCCAGCAATACAGCGGCGCAACAAAAGCGGCGCGACGATTACGCAGAAGCTCGCGGACATGCAAAAGCTGTACTTGCAGGACCAAGGCAAGGCGTTCAAGCACATGGCATTTGGGAGCCGCTGAAAGCCTGCCAGAAATGGAAAAGTACATTCATCCCATAAAGGATAAATTTGCGTTGTGATGAACTGATTCTCTTTGTGTTTAACGTCGTTCATATGCTTAACAGGAGAGTCGCAAGCGTACGTTGTCTTTTGACGCTAAAGACGAATCTACAGCTGCGGCAGACACTAGAGATGCATCAGGCCAAGACGGCCAGGAGAATCATGATTCGCTCCCACTTAGACGACACGAGTTCAAGAAGCAAGCACGCCAAGTCGACATTGACGCTTCCATCGCCAGGAGCCCCACCAATTCAGCCAGAACCACTTCAAAGATGACAGCAATTTTTAAAAGAAACTTGCAGCGCTCAAGCAGCTTGCCAGCTTGCAACGTCTCGCGTCAAACAAACAAATCATGAGCATGGACGTCAGAGATCTTGACGACACTGCGCGCCAGTACTTTGAGCTACAAAAGCGCTGTATTTTGCGTGAATTGCTGCAGCAGGAGCAAGAGCATTGGAATGATGCTGAAAGCGAATCCGCGTTGTCGTTTGGTGTGTGCGCCACGGCCAAGCCGCCGCAATCATTCTAGCTGAAATCGACACTAGCCCTCATGAGCTTTGAATTGACAAGAATGAGATGTAGCAAAGTGAGACGTGCATTAAATTTTATGAAGGGATGCATCTTTGGGTTACAAATCTGTTGTGGCGTCACGCATCAGCATCTTCTTGCTCTCCTCTCTTTGGCCACAAATGCTTCACAAGGTCATTGCGCAACTGGTAGTGAGTATCACTGCGATAAATTGCACGATAGCGACTGAGAAAACCAGAGAAGACAGAACTACTGCTTGTGTCCACAGCTCTGACGACGGCAGCTCGCTGCGCCTCCTGCTCAACCTGCTCGAACACTGTTCCGTTTGGATCTCTCTTGTCCTCAATTATCATGTGCCGCAATATCACGCATGTCTTCATTATAAACGCCATGTCCTCGTGGCTCCAGAGGTGACAGGGGCCTTTCAGAATTGCGTACTGAGCCTTGAGTATGCCAAACGCTCGCTCGTCATCTTTACGAGCAGATTCCTGCGCCGCTGCAAACCACTGACACGAGAAGTTAGCATATTGTTAGATTTGAGTACATGCACACACACCACACCTTTTTTTCTTTTGCGACTGCGGATTGGAAATGGTCTGCACCAATGTCGCCCACGACAGGTAGATTCCATCCGCGAGGTAGTAGCCCATCTCATACTGGTTTCCGTTGATGCGATAGGAGACCGAGGGAGCTTTCCCATCCGCAGGATCTGAGAAGATATGCGATCGATCGAGAACGCTGATATCATTGTGGCTGCCCGACATCCCAAAGCAAATGGCCACGTCCAACCTTCGTAGCCAGCAACAGCTTCGCGCACGACCGTTGGTTCTTCCTCCTTGTCAGTGTACTGACCGGCCCACTCCTTCGAACAATTTTTCCATCTCCAATGCATGCAGTCCATACTGCCGAGTATCCCGAGGAATCCTCTCGCTTCGCCGATTCGCAGCAAGCGCACCAGATCTTCAGCAGTCAGCGCGCGCAGGTACTCATCCCCGAACTCTTCAACAACAGCAACACAAAATCGTTTCAGACGCTTCAGCGCCGTTGTTTCCGCCATTCGCACGTACTCGTCGCATGCGTCGGCCGGTGTCCCGTACGCGAGCTGCCTGATTGCAGCCACTGATTCCTGAGTGACGGACCGCCCGGGGCGGCCGATCGCGTCATGCTTCTGGACAAAGTAGGTGTCGCGGGCTTGGACGCGATCGATCACGCGGTTGAAGACTGAGCGGCTCACCCGAGAGCGCCGTTGAAAGTGCTCGTCAATGAACACGGGTCGCTCTACGAAGTAGTCCTTTACGATGCGCTCGTGACCATCACGATGATTTCGCTTGATGTTTGGTTTCTTCCCACGTCTGGAGCCGCCTCGTTTCTTGGACCGCCGCCTGTGTGTCATGACTGCAAGCGCTGCGTTACGGCGAAGGTCAGCGCACGCAATTTCTTCTTCGTCGTCAAGTAGTACAAGGAGAAGCTCACACGATATCGCTTCCATTGCTGTTCATCTTGTGTGTGGTGCGTGCGGATTGCGCAAATGCGCACCAACTGCAATCGACAGAAAGGAAACGATGCAAGTAGCGATTTTGTAGCCCGCGGGGTGGAATGGATTGAGTTTTTGCTATTTCTATACTGGCGGTCTCAGAAATCGTATCCTTTTTCGAAATAATTTTACTATAGCATCCATCCTGGGGTGCAGATGACCTTACCGATTTCTGCTACAGAACGCTTTATTCTACCACCCACTCATTTGCCAGTACATACTCTCTCCAACACTTATTCACGCTATGACTCATCTACCAGCTGCCTACTATTTTGCCGCGACGTATGCTCTTCGATACAGTAGTGAGTCTCAGACGTTTTAGCTCTCTTTAGGTCGCTCTTTGGCTTATACCATTACGCAGGCTACATCGTGTAGCAAGGGAAAGTACACTTACCAGCATGATTACTTGTTTAGAAGCCACACGATGATACATTTGAAACTCCATTTGCTTCATGTTCCTCCAATACTTTCTTGCAGCGGCCACCTCAACATGCAGGACGTCCCATTTCTCGCTGTATCGCACATTATGCATGCGGTCTATGAATCAACCCATTTACAGAGGTGTTTCCACATACCTGTCTAAACGGCCTCTAATTTTGTCGCTGTACACTAGATAAGTTATAAACCTCTTTATAATACAAGGAACTGTAACGTTGCGCTATATAAAATGACTCATTTTGTGAATGGTTGTAGCACGCTCTTCAGTGACAGCTGGGTTATATTAACGTAAAGCAGAATTTCTTCATTATATCGATATTTCAGAAGCCAAGATGTTCATTTCATTCGGCTCATTTGCGTTCGTTATGCGCCTGGAATTAATCAGTGTAAAATAGCTTCTAAAAATGCTCTTTTGCTCATAATTCACAGTAGTTGAGTCAATTTTGCATTTTGGTGTCCAATACGCATCTCCCCATCAAAACTGATTTATAGAGGTGTCTTAAACAAGCAGCGCCATAGTGAATTTATCGATATGCACATAAACGATAAGTAACTAATTTATAGAGTGAATTGCGCTTCGCTTGCGAATGCACTGGACCTATGATAATGCCAGCAGGACTATTCCTTGCAAATAATTACGTGGCAGTCAGTCGGACTGAAGCGAAGAAGCGAATCAGCAGCAGCAAGGCCAAGCAGCACGAGCTTCTCTTCTCTCCCCCTCTGTGCGTACCCACCGTTCGTTCATCTACCGCTATAGGCAACACATAGAGACCTCGTCTAACCCTCTCATCTTGCTGTCCCTGTGTGTATACGTGTGCGCAGTCCGCACCGCGTGAGTGAAACAAAGCGACCATGGGCAACAGCGATAGCAAGAGCAAGTTCCGCGAGTCGGTCTACAAGCTCAACAACGAGGTGATCTCGTCCAAGAACCTCGAGTTCTGGGACAAACTCTGGCGCATCCCGACGGTCGCCGAGGAGATCTTCACGCTCATCCAGCCCGACGACGTGCGCATGCTGCGCCGCCAGCAGCCCGAGAACCTTGCGACGATGCTGCGCCAGGCGGTCTCGCAGATCGTGCAGATCGTCGACACGCCCGTGCCAAAGTACTATCCGCAGGCCACCAACTGCGTGCGCGTGCTCACGCGCCTCGTGCCCTTCATCCTCGAGGACTGCAGTACGTTCTATTTGCTTGCTTGCTTGCCTGCTGCTATCGCTTGCTTGCTGTTGAGAAAGGACTGACGCCATGGACCTGTGTGCTGCATTGCGTATGTCTGCCTTTCTCTGTGTGTGCTGCGTAGTAGGCGACGATTTCGTGGAGGAGCTCTTCTGGAAGGTCGAGGCAGAGGACGCGGACGACGACAGCCACGGCGACGAGGACGAGGAGAGCAAGGGCGACGAGAAGGCAGCCAAGTCTTCGAGCGAGCCGCTCGCGAAGCAGCTCATCCACGCGATCATGGGACTCCTGTTCCTGCCCGAGTTCACGATCTCGATCCACGCGTACAAGGGCTACGGTGAAGAGCGCCGCAGTGCCACGCGCAGTGGGCAGTCGGCAACCTCGGGCTCGCTCGTGTTCCCGTCGTTGCTCTGGAATGCCGGCGTGAGCTACCCGGATGCGAACGTGGCCAACTCGCTCGCGTACGACAAGAACCGCAAGGAGGTCGTGAAGCTGCTGCTCACGTGCTTCTCGGGCATCTTGTATCAGACGGCGGAAACGTGCAACCTGTGGAAAGACCGGTTCTTGGAGATCGCGACGGCGCCAGACTGTCCGTTTGCGCCCACGCTCTTCTTCTCGCTGCTCAACATCGTGATCACGTACGACCCGGTCGGCTGGGGTGTGCCGTACGCCGGTTCGATCGTCACTGACGACCGCGAGACGCTGGTTGACGCCTCGCTGCAGGTGTTGCTCGTGCTGCTGGACTTTGGACAGACGTCCGAGACGAGTCTGCTCGCGAGCACAAAGCCGCAGCCGTCGGCCACTGCGTCGATCCGCCGTGGTGACACGCTCACCATGGAGGACAAGGACGACGGCACAACGGGCGGCAACATCTACCGCAAGCTGCTGTCGTCGATCCAGCGCCAGGAGGACTTTGCGCTCATCTTCGCGGGCCTCTCGCGCCTGCTGAACAACTACCACCAATCCATGAGCACGATTTTGCCCAACTCAATCAAGCAGATCAAGTGTCACCAGGAGCTGCTCGTGCTGCTCTGGAAGTTGCTGGACGAGAACAAGGGCTTTTTGAACTACGTGCTCAAGAAGGCGGACGTGAACCAGCTCGTGGTGCCGCTGCTCTTCCTCATGTACGAGGGGCGCCAGGAGCCGTCGAAGGTCGGCATGATTCACATCTGCACGTTCATCTTACTGCTGCTCAGCGGCGAGCGCGACTTTGGCGTGAATCTGAACAAGGCGTTCGACAACCGGCTGCCGATCGACCTGCCGCCGTTCTCGGGCAACCACGCAGACCTGCTCATCGTGTGTCTGCATAAGATCATCGTGAGCGGCTACGAGAAGCTCAACTCGGTCTACAACTGCTTTTTGACCATCATTTGCAATATCTCGCCGTACTGCAAGAAGCTGCACATGGTCTCGAGCGTGCGTCTGCTGCGACTCTTTAAGCTCTTCTCGCAGCCACGGTACCTCTTTGACAACGAGGCGAACCACCACCTGGTCTTCTTTTTGCTCGAGACATTCGATAACATCATCCAGTACCAGTACGAGGGCAACCAGCAGGTAGTCTACTCGATGATCCAGAACAAGAACGTCTTCCACCAGCTCAATGAGCTGCAGCTGCCGCAGATGCGCGCGCCCGCGAGTGTGAGTCGCACGCCATCCAAGGACACAGTGGTGGCTGATGTGACAACGGCCGCCACCACGCCCTCAGGCAGCGTCAAGACGCCGCGCAACCGAGACGGCGACTTTGTGCCGACGGCCGAGTGGCTCGCCTCGTGGAAGAAGAAGTTGCCGCTCACGACCACGCTGCGCCTGCTGCAGTACCTCATCCCGCAGCTCGAGGACGCGTGCGAGAAGGCCGGCGGGAGCCTGGACGAGGACGCGATGCTCTACTTTTTGCGCACGACGACGATGGTGGGCCTACTGCCCGTGCCACACCCGATCGTGATCCGCAAGTACCAGATCAACCAGTTCACGCACCTGTGGTTCACGACGTTCACGTGGGGCGTCATCTTTTTGCGGAACCAGGTGCTGCCGCTCTTCGACGGCAGCGCCATCACGCTCTTCACCATCAGCGTTGTCTAAGCACGACGGAGATAGACACTCGACAAGCGATTACATGGTCAGTGGTGATGGTGATGATGATGATATGTGTATGATGGACGCATAGAGCTAGCAACGTGCGAGTGACTGAATGAATGGCTACATCCTTTTTGCATCCAGCCGGTCGTGACTCCTTCTCTGCTTCCTTGGAAGAAAGCAGGATGTGTGTTGAGGCGAAATATGACGCCTCTCACAGCGTGTTCGTCGTGATCAGGTGCACGAGCATCCTCTCCATCTTCTCGGCTCGCAGCACGGCGTTCGACTGCGCCGCTTCGATCTCGCGTGCACTCCGTCGCAGCTTCTCCTCGGGCAGGATGCTCGTCTGATTTGACGAAGCGCAGGATGCAGTGGAAGACGCCGTCGATGAGGACGAGTAGGGTGGCACCGGCGCTGCTGCTGTCGGCTGGGAATCGCCTGACGATGTCACGTGCATGTGGTTTGGATCCTTTGGCACGCGGTACTGCGACACGAGGCAGCGGCTGAAGACGAACGCGAGCTTCTCGGGCGTGAGTTTGTTGCTGCCAGCGTGCTTCAACACTTCTTTGAGAAAGGACACGAGGTAGATGAGCACGTTGAACCGCACGGGCGGCAGCGCGTCCAGCAGCATCTTGCACGTCTGCGCCACGTTCCCATTCCCATTTGCCAGTGCATTCGTGAGCACTTCGTCTGGGACGACGCTCTGGCGGAGACTCTGCAGCCAGCACAGCAGCAGCTCGGCGGTCGAATACCCACTGTGATTCGGGAATGCGTTGCCCGTGTCCAGCGCTTCTCTCAAAAGCGTCACTTGCTGCTTGTCGCCCGCTTCTACAAACAGGTTCTTCTCCTTGATAAAATTCTGGTAAATGTCGTTCACCATCCGCCAGAGCTCCTTGGGAATCTTCTGAGTGCTGCTAGAAGATGAGCCATCTGCTGTCCGTGATCCTGCGGCTGCGCTGCCTCCAGACGCGACACTGAACATCATCGCACCGGCAGCGTTAGCCATTGAGATGCCAGCCTGGCGTACAGGCTGCGAGCTGAGCACGAGCTGCTCGAGTGAGTTGCCAAAGCACGAGTTGTCGTACTGGCCCGAGACCACGAGGAAGTAGTCGCGACCGTTTTCAACCCGCAGAATCATCGTGTCGTCCAGACTCTCTTCGCCACTTGTGAGTCCGTGGGCGACGGACTCGTCCACATGCGCCGTGATGCGGATCTCGACCCTCTCCTTCGGCGGGATCATCCCAAACGTCGGCGTGACAGAGAGCCACGGTTTGCAGAGCAGCAATTCTTCCAACTTTGGGATGAACCGGAAGTGCGCGACCACGACGCCCGTGTTCTCCACAAAGAGCGTCTTCGTCTGGTCGATGCCGTACTTGAGGTGGGTGAACCCGAGCACGCCACTGCTCAGCTGGACGCCGTCGCTCTGGATCAGCCGGACCTTTGGCATGTTCTCGTTCTCCCACTTGTCCAGCTGCATCATGATCTCGCGAATCACTTGGGTCTTCTTGGCTTCCACCTGATGGCGAACCTGCACCTCAAAAGTCGCCTGCACGGGCTTGTGGTCCGACAGGTCGAGCGCCATGACGGCAGAGTACGTCTGCTGAACAATGTGATCCGGGATCTTCGCTTTCCACAAAATGCGGTCGCACCACGCTGGCGCTCGAAGCTTCTTCTCCGGCCTCTTCTCATACTGCATCGTCCCAGCCTGGAACTTGTACGTTGGCGGGAATGCAATGCGACCCTCTTCAAAGCCGCGAAAGACGTTGCCGCGCTTGCGTTCGACGTTGAGCTGGTCGAGCTGCAGCAGTTCGCTGAACACGCCGCTCTCGGCGCGCTGGAACACGGCCTCGACCGAGATCTCCTCATTGATGCGGTAGTTCAGATCACCGAGCCAGAAGACGAAGTCATGGTTCAGGATCGCCGGTTCACCGCTCAGGTGTCTACCAGAAAGCTGACAAAGTTAATACCTCACCAGTAACATCAACACAGCCAGAGCCACAGCTTTGCAAGCACTCGTAGCTCTCTTACCTGATGTCGTTCGCGTAGCCGTCGTTCTCGCTATCTCGGAACTCGATCTTCGACAGGATATTGAGGTAGTCCGCATTTCTCCCAGCCACGTTCTCGCGATGCGCTGCGAGATGCGCGCACACGAAGCAGAGCGTGCTGTCGTAGTAGCCCAGACGGATGGCCGCGCCACCTTTGTTGCCCATCATGCCCATGATGCCCACGCCCGCGGTCGCGCCATGCACCTCCCTGACGTGCTCGGCGTGCTCGGCCTTGATGAACACGACGAGCAGGATGCCCACGAGGTGCTTCTCGAGCACAACCTTGTACTGATGCGCCGGCGACTGGCTGTTGAGCGCGCTCAGGATCGCGTCCTCCCACGCAGAACTCCGTTGTGCCGAGAGCGTGCTGTTAACCACGACATTGACGGCGTTCAGGTCCACGATCTCCTGGAATCCGAGCGCGATGATGTCCGGGAATGTAGTCCCTGTCGTCTGGGACCCAGGCTGATGCTGCGCGAGGATCCACTGGAGGATCTTGGCCGATTCGCCCTGCGACAGCGGCTTCTTGGCGTTCACGTTCCACGTACCCGCGACCACGGTCGTCTTCTGGAAAGCCGTGTACGCCGACTGCCGCAGATGTAGCTGCTGCTGGATCCAGTCGTCGCGGATGAACGACATCACCACCGGGTTGTAGTACTTGCCGTTGGGCGTGAGCGCCGTCATAGCCGATGCCGCTGATCCGGAAGCAGAGCCGCCGCTGAAGCTGCTGCGGCTGGACGAGGATGCAGGCCCCGTGCTGTTGCTGTACATGGAGATCGTGCTACCGGCGCTGCCCGGCGGGCTCTGTAGTAGCGTTGAGTCATGCGACGCAGAGGACGACGAGCGTGCGTCTGCGTAGCTCGCACGGCGGTCCGGCGGCGCATTTCCGCCGCCACTGGCGCTCATAGCGTTGTCTACTATAAGAAGGTGGGTGACACGAGTGAGAGGCACGCAGGCAAGCGTGTGGACAGAGAGACTGATGGCGTTGCGGCGCGCTTGTTGCCGCCTCTTCGGGCTCTTCTTCGTGATTGAAGTCAGAAAAGAAGCGTCGTTCATGATGAAGATGGTGGTTTCGAAAAGTAGTGAAAGTGGGGTATTTTTGCTGGTGCAATTAAGAAAATAAGCCATATAATAAATATGTAAAAAAAGCACTGCGCCTCTATTAATCACACATATACAGTGCGTGCCAATTAGAGCTGGCGACGTTATCTTTTTTAACGTCAGATAACGTTAAAAGTATTAACGTCAACCGGAGTTGGAGTTAAAATTTTAACGTCAGATAACTCCAGATTCCCATCGCCGTCTATTGGTAAAAAAAGAAGATGTAACCAT
>JAADXK010001195.1:0-10355 GCA_023337805.1 Globisporangium barbulae | reverse complement strand
TTGATCCACACATTCTGTTTATCAGTACTGATCAGATAATCAGTCAAGTGCCCAGGGCGGTTAGTCGACTGGTAGATCACCTAGACTCGTTGCTCTGAGATATGTACCGCGAACTCCCGCGTCTTGCTGTCGTCGCGCGCCCCGTGACGACGTCCGCCGAGGCATCCGACTTTAGCGACACGGACGACGAGAGCTACCTGAATCGCGACTCTACTGGCTCCGGCGGCGGCATGCACAGCGCGCAGCGGAACAGCGACGACGGCAGTGTGGGTTTTGAGGCGAACGACGTGGACCCGGGCGCGTAGATCGAGGCGCTCGACGAGGACATCATCTTTAGCACGTCGACCTCGGGTTTGCTGAGCGAAAACGAGCGCGCTGTGAAGCTTACGATGCAGCTGATCCGCGAGAGCGTGCGCACCGCCGCGGCCAGCGAGCACCAGAGCGAGTACGACACGGGTGATGAAAGTGACGACCCAGACTCGCTCGATTCGAGACGCGCGCAGCAATCACAGCAGCAACAACAGGTGCCCGAGGAGCAGGAGGTTGACGCGCTGCTGCAGAAGAAGACGCTGCGCTTGGACTGGCTCAACATTGACAAAATCGAGAACCTCGACACGTTCACGCACGCGCAGGAGCTCTATCTGCAGCACAACCTGCTGCGCGCGGTCGAGAACCTGGACAACCACGAGCATCTCTCTTTCCTGGCGCTCGGTGGCAACTGCATCGAGAAGGTCGAAGGGCTGCGTCGCTTGAAGAATGTATGTAGCCATGTGGACGGTTTACAAATGACTGTGCTGTATGCACTAACACGTTGTCATTGGATTCTGTGTGCATATATGTGCGATCAGCTCAAGTTCCTGGACCTGTCCAACAACTGCATCGAAGACTTTGACATCCGTAAGTCCATATTCTGTGATCTACATCGTGCCTCACTGCGAATGAATAGGATATAATATCTCAGCTGCTATGTGTCTGCTTTTATTATTGTCATAGATGAATTCCCAGAGTCACTCATGATCCTGCGACTCGCGGGCAACCCGTTCATCCGTCACATGCCGTCCTACATGCACCTGTTCTTCGAGCGACTGCCAAACTTGGTGCAGGTGGACCACTTTCAACGTGCACAAATGCTCTCCTACGATGACGAAGAGACAGAAAACAAGAGTGACGGGACTGGTGAGTCGCGCAGTGAGCGGTCGACGTCGCTCTCCTCGGCCGTGTACTCGCCACGAAGCCGCTACGTGGAACTGGAGATGGAGGTCGAGCTGAGCCAGAACCTGTTAGTGCTGTCGTCGCCTTCAGGTTCATCATTAACAGACGCACGGCCCAGCGAAGTGGGCAACGAGGTCGACGTGCTGCTCGACGACTTTGACCTCTTGGTGTACGAGGAACAGCGGTCACAGCGCATGCAGAACTGGAAGCAGCAGCTCAAGAACATCGAGACGCACAAGGCGGAGCTGGGCATCGGCGATGGTAGCGCAGCCGCTGCGTTGCTGCATTCAAAGACGGTCGAGCGCGCGCGCGCCGCGACAAAGACGGCGATTGCGGACTCGATCTCCCACTTCCAGCAGGTGCGTGGACACTGTTGAAATGACTGGACTGTGGAGATTAGGAGCCTAACCTTTGCTGTATATGAATGTAGCTGTAGATAGAGCTCGATCACAAAGAGTGGCAAGAGAACCAGCAGCAGCAACAACAGCAGACGTCGCCAGCACGCTAGCCAAAAGTGGACACAATTACGTCCACTTCAAGTGGTCAAAGCCGGTGAGAACGACACTTTCATAGTGCATAAAAGAGCGTGGTTTCGCTGCTGAGATCACGAACTTGCTCGTGCACTCCAGTGTTGGGCTGGAGCCGCTTTGTAGACAGCTTGCAATGGCGAGATTTGTTTGCAAGGTGCAGGCAAATTCGATATTGAGATGAGCATTTGGCTCGATCATTACCAAGAAGAAGGGCAGGAAGCAGCAGCATATTCATGGTGGAAAGTGGCTCAAGAGCCTAATTCAGGAGAGCATTTCGATCCATGCCGTTGCTCTGGTCGGATCAGAAACTGGACTCGACCACATCGTGCGGGAGCACGAGCTTCTGCCAACAGGGGCGATCTCAAATGGCATTGTGTATGATGTGTGTATGCGGGGGCAATGGAGGACAGCAGATTCAGACAGAGCATGATGGAGAATAGGTGTGTGTCTGATCTTGATAATATCAGAGAGCAGAAAACAAAAAAATATCTTTGGTGTGGTCCATGCACACCAAGACTGAGATCCATTTTACAACGCCATTCAGCGAGTGAGGTCTATCCAAGCTACCGGGTTACAGAACCAAGCTGCTGGTCGGAGAATGACGGCTGAGGTCAAGAAAGTATGGTGACTGCTCTGTCGTTATGAAGACTCGAGGAGACTCTGGCCACGCTAAACGGTCAAGACGCCGCGTAGATAACATCCGATATTTCAGTACATGCGACGGATACTGGTGATTGACGGCCGGCGGCCGTTCAGTCACTTCAATGCCTGCTTGGGCCACACCCAATTTATGCAACTACACTATATATGCAATTTACGAGAGCGCAAATAACGCTTGTGACAGGTTAACTCCGCGCGCATCATTGTAGAACATGCAATTAATGAGACCAACGTGGCATCAATGTCGGCAGAATGTCGCTCGAACGCCTTTTCTTCAGGAGTGTAGGTCACTTAATGAATTAATATGCAATTAAGCAGAACATTCTGACGTACTTTCTTCAAATGGCTTGTGCCACATCTTTGTTCAATATGCGATTAAAGAGACCAAACTTGAACACTGACGGAATACTGCTCGAGCCTCTCTCTGAACATGAGTGATTGTCAGTGCAACATGCAATTCCACAGGTCCTCTTACTGTTATGTGCCGCTGATTTATTTGCCAAGCAGTCGCGCCGATTGGATTTTCTCCTAAGCGACGACGACCAGCGCACGCGCGCACATTACGACTCGTAGCACTAGACAGGCAGACACGACAGGCGCCGTACTTCATCGACATACAGAGACAGAGATGACGAAGGAGGCCATCCGCGCACAGCTGCCGCGCGCCGCCGAGACCAGCGGCGCGAATGGCGACAGCGCGTCGCCGCCGCTCTCAGGTGCGTCGTCCGTTTCCACTGCGGCGTCGTCGTCACTATCGTCAGCCAAGTCGCCGATCATCGTGCGCGCATCCAGTGCGCGTGACTTCGCGGCGGCGCTGGCCAGTGAGGCTGCTTTTCTGCCCGCGGACGCGCACGCGTCGCGGCGCAGCAGCGTCTCGAACAACCTGCGGCTGAGCGAGTTCGGCAGCAGCGAGAACGGTGTTCACGAGCTGCACGCGGCCGTGCTGCGCGGGGACTTTGAGCTCGTGCAGTCGCTGATCACAAGTGGCGACGCGGATGTGGACATCCCCGACGAGGAGAAGGGCGTGACGGCGCTGCTGCTTGCGGCGGGCAAAGGTAAAGTGCAGATCGTGGAGCTCCTGATGAAGCTGGGCGCGAATGTTACGCTTCAGCGCGGCAAATACCAGATGTCGGCGCTCCACTGCGCTGCGAAAGGCGGTCATCTTGCGGTCATAAAGGTGCTACTGGAAGCCGACAACTCGAATATCAACGCGCTCGACGGCACGGGCTGCACGGCGCTGTACTGGGCGACGCGGAAAGGGCATGTGAAAATCGCGGACTTGCTGTTGGACCAGGGCGCCGACACCGAGAAAACGCGTGCGGACTGGCGACCGCTGCACACAGCGTGCACAAGAGACGACTTGGCGATGGTCACGCTGCTGCTCTCGAAAGGCGCGAACGTGAACGCGACGATGGAGTTCGGCATCACGCCACTGGATTTCACTGCTACTCAGGGGTCCGTTGAGGTCGCGACCGTGCTGCTGGACGCCGGCGCGGACGTGAACAACCAGGACGAGAAGACAGCGACGACACCGCTACACAGAGCTGCGATTCGAGGCGATCTAGCGATGGTCTCGCTGCTCACCAGCCGCGGTGCACGAGTGGACGCAGAGACGAACGACGAGGCGACGCCGCTGTTCGCCGCCGCAGAGTACGGCCACCTGGAGGTCGTAAAATACCTGATTGCGATGGATCCGACTGGCTGGCATCTGCACTGCTCGCCGATCCACGCAGTCGCTGGCAACGGCCACCTGGAAGTGCTCGACCATCTGATTCAAGAAGGCGTCGACGTGGACCTGAAGAACAAGTTTGACGTCACGCCGCTGTGCGCCGCTGTCTTGAAGGAGCGCCTCGCGGTCATGGAGTACTTGATTACGAACGGTGCCGACGTGAACCAAAAGATGAAGAGCGACCGCGACTTCACGTACCTGCACTTTGCGGCGGAGAATGGCGATGAGGACGCCGTGCGGCTGCTGGCAGAGAGCGACGCGAACGTGGACGCGCAGGACTCGTTCGGGTACACGCCGCTACACATCGCCGCTGTCCATGGCGCTGTGGCGGCCATCGAGACGCTGCTGGAGAACGGCGCCGACCTGTATGCGGAAGGGCTCGACGGTCTGACGGTGACGGACGTGGCCGCAGCGAGTGGCCAACTGCGCGTGCTGCAGTACCTCCAGGAGCAGGGCTTCACGCACGACTTCGATCGCCAGCACCCGACCGATCCCACGATCACTCCGCTGTCACTGGCAGCGGCCGATGGCCATATGAACGTCGTCAAGTACCTCGTGGAGCTCCAAAACAGACATCTGAGCACTGTTAGCCAGGCAAATACGAATGATGATGGTGGTAGTGGATCGGAAGGCTCATCGACAGCGCATCGCGAGTTCAGTCAGGAGGACGAGGACTTGAAGCAGGAGCTGCGAGGCGGGATTGCATACAGACGCCAGCGCGAGTGCAGATTCGATGCGCTCATCAGCGGCGTGGAAAATGACCACTTGGACATCGTCGCGTACTTTTGCGAGATCGGCGCGAACGTGGGCATGCTGGCGTCAAGGGACACGACAGCTTTGCACACTGCCGCAGGACTCGGACACACGCTGATCGCCGAGTACTTGTTGCAAGAGCACCACGCCACTCTGACTGATAGGACATCAGCAGGACTGACGGCTCTGCACGTCGCAGCGACGACGGGACAGACGAGTACCATCAAGCTGCTGCTGGCGTACGGCGCGTCGGTGAATGAGCGCGTGGATCGGTCGTCCGAGGACGACCTCGTGGGGATGACGCCGCTGCACTTTGCGGCGCTGTTCGGGCATCTGGACGTACTGCAGGTGCTCATCCGCCACGGCGCAGACATTGATGCGCAGACAGAGCAGGGCGCGGGCGTGCTTGAGTGCGCCAAGGAAGGCGACAACGCGCACGTGATCCCGAGTATCATCGATTTTCTATTGGAGAGCGGCGCGATGGAAGTGGACGCGAACGCGGCCAACGTGCGCGCGTGCTGCTTCGGCTTTGGCTGGTAGTAGAGATCAAGAAATAGAGAGCTCAGTAGCGGCCACGGCAGCACTTGGCCTAGGACACGCCCAGAACTCAGGTTCGGATATTATCGCATCTGATGATTTACAAAACAATTGGCATAATAATTACAAGTTTCGTCCTGATAACGAGACCTGCAGAGCAGCTAATCCTCTTTCTTCGCTTGTGGGTCTTCTTGCCAAAAAGCGTTTGTAGTGAAGTCAGGAACGCCCACGTGTCTTCCAATTAGGACAGCCTTGCATCGAATAGACTTTCATCTATATCGTCAGGCGGCATCTGCACCAACACGCGGATCTCGCCACTCTTCCGCTTCCTAACGAACTCCTTGTCGAAGTACGCAGCTTCATCAAGTCACTCCGCGGCTATCAGCTACATGTCTGCTCGCATGAGGCTCTTGATCGTACTGGATACTTGTCTCTTGCTGAGGCTTTGACGTCGTGATGCTTGCAGTTGAGCCATGCGCCAGTGTCGGCGCGCCTTGCGAGGTAGGGGCGCCGCTTGTGCGCTTCAAAGGGTATGCTATTGAGACACGTCTCCTTAATCGCGTCCTTGAGCTGGTCGACTGTCTCGTTCAAGTCGGTCTCGACGGTGATCTCGCACGCGGGCTGACGATGGCGCACCCTAGAGTTGTCGTAGTCTTCATGTTCTCAGTGTGGGGTCGAGAATGAAGCAAGCCAACAAAAGGGTATCACGCCCCATTTCCCAGCAATCCCTGCAACTGATGGCAAGCCCTCATGGATGGTGGCTGGTTCTGCCAGTGAAAGGGCAATGAATCTCTATCAGTTGCTTTCCGAGAGGCTGTGGCCACTCATCTAATGGCATGTACGTTTTTCCTCCTCTCTAGTCTTCTCGTGCTCCATGGACGATTAGGAACTCGACCACGCGTGGGATCTCCTCCGCGTTGTCGCACTCCCTCGCGCACTCGAGCGCTCCCGTGCCTTGACAAGTTTTCGCGTTGATGTTCGCGCCGTGCTTCAGCAGCGTCTCCAGCACATCCACGTAGCCGTACAGCGCCGCAAAGTGCACGGACGTCGTGCCATTCAGCTCTGGGTTTACAGAATGCTCGACGGCTTCGTCCACTGGTGCGCCGTGGGCGATCAGCACGTCGACAATGTGCCCATGGCCAGCGGTTGCTGCGTAGAGCAGCGCCGTGAGCCCCGCTGAGTTGTGCGTCTGGATGTCCACGTGCTGTACGTCGAGCAAGTATTCGACGATCTCGGTGCTCCCGACCGCAGCAGCAGTGTGCAACGCCGTCGTGTCCTTGGTCGCCAGCATGTCGGTGCTCGCGCCGTTCTCGCACAGCAGTCTGACGATTTCCAGCTGGCCGCCTTCGATCGCGCCGGTCAAAGCTTCGGTCCTGAGTGCGAGCTGAGCTTCACTTCTAGTGCCGCAGTTGCTCTCTTGATACTCGATCAGGAACTGGACAACATCGATGTGACCGGCTGATGCGGCCAGCGACAGTGGGCTCACACCATTCGTCTCCTTCTCAAAGTCCTGCGTCAGTTCATTCGCTACGAAGAACTGAAGCACTTTCAATTGGCCGGTCGTGGCTGCGAGATGCGCTGCAGAGAACTCGTCCCCACCAGCGAAAGGTTCAGCGCCATTCTCCAGCAGCACGCTGAGGACATCGACGTGACCGTGCAGTGCTGCCACAAGGAGCGGCGGGTGGCCTGCATCAGTCTTTACGTGGACGTCTCCACCACCAATCGTGATGAGAGTCTTCATGGCTTCTTCCCGTCCTAGCTCCGCTGCATAGTGCAACGCCGTGTAATCGCCACCTTGCTGGTTCGCCACGTTCGCGTTCGCACCAGCGGCGATCAACACGTGCAGCGCGTCCACTTGGTCGCTGACGACTGCGACACAGAGGGGTGTGAGGCCGTACTCGTCACTCAAGTCAACGTCAACATCTTTCACGATCAGGAACTTGAGCACATCCGTGAACCCGTTCGCAGTCACCACGTGCAGTGGAGACTTACGCTCTTTCCACTGCGCATCGACACTGACCAAAAACGCTACAGCGTCTAGGTGACCGTGCTGCGCTGCCGTAAAGAAAGGCGTCGTGCCAGCTGCGCACTCGGTGTCCACGTGAGCGCCGCGGTTCACGAGGAACTTGATCATGGCCACATCACCACGGAGAGCGGCGAGGTGCAGGGGCGACATGCGACTCTCCCCCGCGCAGGTCTCAACGCCAGCACCAGCATCCAGCAGAAGCTCAGCGAGTTTCACAGAGCCATGGAGCGCCGCGTGGTGCAGCGGCGTCACGCCGTCGTCCATCGCAGCGTTCACATTCGCACCCCGTGAGAGTAAGAGCCGCGCGATCTCCACGTGGTCTTTCACACACGCAGTGTGCAGCGGATGCCAGCCGTCGCTCGTGACTTCTACGTTGGCGCTGTGGTCGAACAGCAGTCGCACGATCTTCACATGGCCCTCGCGCGCCGCACAGTGTAGCGCCGAGTAGCCGCTCGCGTTCATGTCGTCTATTCGCTGGACCACCTCGCTCTGCATCAACAGGAACGTGGCGATCGCAACATGACCGTGCAGCGACGCGAACTGGAGTGCAGACGACTGGTTCTGGTTCTTCAGACTCACGTTGGCACCCTGAGCGATGAGGAGCTCCACGACAGCGAAGTGGCCCTCACGAGCAGCTACAAGCAGCGCGGACGCTCCGCTGGCGTCTAGCTCGTCCACGCCATGATTATGAGAGTCAAGGAGCGACTGCACGAGAGCCACGTCGCCGCGTGCAGCAGCGTCATGCAGCGCGGGAAGTGCAGCTGGCTTGTTGGCTTCGCTGGTGAAGGCAACGCCCGTGGGCTCCGGCTCCGGGTCGCGCGTGGCCACTGGCATGTTCACGTTCTTCGTCTTGTTTGCTGGTTTTGTATTTTGCTAAAAATGAGAAGGCTTTTATTTGAGTGATTTTGCATATTGGGTTGTCCTAGAATTACAGTTTGGCCTATTAGTACCGATGTTGTTGCAAGTCAAATTGTGAATTCTAGGACAGCCAAATCCAATTTCATACTTTGAAAATGCTGCGGGCAAAAGTGCAAAACAAGCAAAAACAAGCCTCAAAATTAGACAGACTTAAAGTATTAAGCTCACAAAACCTCACAAGTCGTGACAATCATTTTGTCTAACCATTTAGGATGTCAAAACGGTTAAAACAATTATTACAAGGCTGCTGCCATCACGAAGGTAGCGAGGCCACGAAGCGCAGGAGCGACATCATTGCTACTTGTTGCTCAGTTCTGTTTCTCTGTTGTTGTGTGCGGAAATGGCGGCATCTTAAT
The DNA here is from genome assembly GCA_023337805.1 of Globisporangium barbulae. Taxonomy (NCBI): domain Eukaryota; phylum Oomycota; class Peronosporomycetes; order Pythiales; family Pythiaceae; genus Globisporangium; species Globisporangium barbulae. The sequence continues at coordinate 1,634 of JAADXK010001195.1, read as the reverse complement.
GGCTCGTCGGAGCTATGCAATCCATGGATCAGTGATTTCGTGAACACATGCTACGAATCTACTGATCTATGATGTGCTTCATTCTCAAGATGGTCGCATTCGCAAGCATTGTGAGCACGCGAGAGTACATCATTCGCGGTAGTGCCAAGTCGTTTGGCAGCTCTGTGTTCTTCACGAACAGCTACTTCGTCATCTGATTCAGCTGTCTGCTTCTGCTCGAAGAGAAATTTACGACCGCGCAGGTCTCGCCGCTCTGCATCGTCTACTTTGTCATGAGCACTCTAGTGCTGCGCCTGATCAGCGACAACACCAAGGCCGATGTCGCGCGCGCGAAGCAGCTGGACAAGCTGGAGAAGCTCTTCGGCGCGAATAGGTACTGAGAGGAGAGCAGAACTGATGCGTTTTGCTTGAAGCGTGCGCAGAAAGATCTTGAAGCGTCGCTCTTGCATCTTCACCTCGCCTTCGCATTTCAAAGCAAGCATGGAGGGTGAACGCGCGTCACAATCCAAACGCAGACTAAGAGAGGACGAAATTGATGCGGCTGAGGCGATGGCTACGCGCTAGTGTTTCTCCATTGCGGAGGCAGCTAATCGTGTTGGCTTTTCTCGTCCAGCTCTATCACGGCAGCTTCAAAGCCGTAGAATGCTTCGAGCTTTGGCCGATGCAATCATTGATATAGACCGCCACCCGCAACACCAACCACAGCAGCTTGCTTCCAACGATTTCTAGCCGCAGCAGCACCGTCGCCACGAGCTCCAGCGGCAGACTCTAAGTCACGAGCTTCAGCCGCGCCTGCTCGCTGACCACACTTTCCAACCACAGCAGCAGCATCGCCACGAGCTCCAGCTCCATCAGCTCACGCACCAACTCCAGCAGGACCAACAATAACAAGACCAATTCCTGCTGCATCTGCAATCGTTTGAAGACCAACGTGTGCAGCAGGAGGAGCAGCAGGAGGAGCAGCAATCTTGGGCTCACCAACGGGAGCAGCACCTCCAGAACGTGTTGCAACAGCACGCGACTATGCAGCAATGTGTGGTCCTTGCTCGAAAGGAGCGAAGACGCGCGACCAAGCGTGACGCCTTCAGGCTCAGAGCGAGCGACCGAGAGCTTATGGTAACCCAGAGGCTGTGTGAGGCGGCTAAGGTATTCCCCCTTGTCGACTGACAACTGCCCAATTACAAGACCACCAGCAGTTTGTCACGCAAACGATTAACCGCGTTATGCGCACTGAGAGCTTCGACAACGGCACGTTCTGGCTGCTCACCCAGTCCAAGCGTTCGCTGCTGCTGCTTGGTGTCGCGGGTTTGGCCGTCGTGCTCGCTGGCTACGCCGCTGTGATCGTGTGGTTCTTTAGGTGGAAGTTTAGTTCGAAAGCCCACGATAGAACGACGCTCGGTGATGACCCGCATTAAGCAGTCGCTCGCCAACTTAACGAAGGGCTTCAAGCGCACCCTGGGCACTGACAAAACAGCGACGTTCATCGCCGACGTGGCGCGCGACGACAGCAAGACGCGGGAGTTCGCGGTACATATCTCAGAGCAACGAGTCTAGGTGATCTACCAGTCGACTAACCGCCCTGGGCACTTGACTGATTATCTGATCAGTACTGATAAACAGAATGTGTGGATCAA
>JAADXK010001194.1:0-10359 GCA_023337805.1 Globisporangium barbulae | reverse complement strand
GTCGCTCGGGCATGCTGTACTTCTTGTCGGGCTTGCTCTCTTTTGTTGTTTTGCGAGCTGGGTCGATTCAAAATATTTTATCTCTTTTTGGAGGGTATTTTTTTAAATGGTTTGCACTAGTGAGAATGGTGAGTGTATTATAAGCGCGAACAAGATTTCAGCACTTTTTTTGTTAAAAAATTGCGAAATGTTGTTTGGTTCTTAATATAACAATCTCGATACAAAAGGCAAGCCAACATTTCGCAACTTTTAGTAGTCATTCTTATATGGAGTCCGCAAACCCTAATCGTCGGAAACACGCGATGATCCAAACTTGTAATTTTCTCCTTTTTCCTATTTTCCATGCGAAACGATCGAAAGATTTCCTTCCACATTTGCCACGTGGCTGTTTTCGAACTTAAGACGTCTATTTCGAACTTAGGCGAACAATAGAGAGTGAGCGCGTCCGTTTGCCCTTGAATCGCGCGCGACTGTGCCAGCATTCCGCATCAAGCTCCCAGCAGACGAGCAAGCACCGGCGCTCTCTCCACACAGACACGGACAACAATGGTGCGTTATGACAACGCTACATCATGCGTCTATATGGTTGTAGTGCTGACCTGCTCCCTTGTGTGCTTCCTCAATGTTGTGTTTGCATCCAGGCCGCCCCAGCGAAGATGCGATTGCGCTCTGAGAAGCACTTGAACAACATCACCAAGCGCGGCCTCGTGTCCAAGCCTGACAAGGTAAGGAATGCGTTGCAATATAATCGTAGGCAAATCTATGGGATCCTTGTGGTCATATGCTGACTGTGCTTTGTTGTTTGTTGTGTGTGTTTGCTGCAGGAGAGCGGCTACGGCATCGGCCCGTTGCTTCTGGGCTTCTTCGTGTTCGTGCTCGTGGGCTCGTCGGTGATCCAGATCCTGCGCACCGCGCAGATGGGGTTGTAAGACGGTGATTTGTAGTCAAAGCGATCGGGTGCGGTTTATCAGTGGCGGAGCAAACAAACGAGCGAAAGCGACATCAGCTCGACACGGCGCGAAAATGTGCTGCGAAGAAGAGCCATGCGTTAGGATTTTAATATTTTGGTTCGTCCTGCAGCGAAGAAGAGAAGACCGCGGGCAAGCGCCGTTGAGCGCGGCATCGTCCGCTGTTTAATTGCTCTGCTAGGATCGCGGTAGCCATTGCTCTGCATCAGCACACACGTAATCGATCACATCATTTTATTATTCGAGCGATGGATCTTGGATTTCTTTGGTCGCACACGTCGGATCGTCTTTCATTTTTTGTAAGCGCAAATGAGACTGCTGACTGGCTATGAGAAAGATCCAACAGACGCATGACACATCAGTGTATGAAGCAATTTCTACCATGCGTCTTCATTATCATGGAAATGGATGGCGTCCACCTTCAGCGAAGGTGCTGTAATGGCTACCATCTCGTGCTCGCCTTGTTCTCTCTTATCGTCTCTCTTGGTTCAAATACACACAGGTTTCGTTGGTTCATTCGCTCGTCTACAACTCCGAGTGCTGGCTCTCGCTCTCCTTGATCTTCTTGATGAAGTCGGCCTTCTCGACGCAACCGATGCACTCGACGTTGCGCTCCGCGAGGATCTTCTTGAGCTGCTTGACGCGCAGCTTGGTGTAATCTGTGTTCACGTCCGTCTTGGTCGCTGCAGTACCACGCGTCCACAAAGTGTTGGTTAGATTATGGTATGATGGCAAAGCGCTGGAATATAAAATCCAAAAGCGAACGACGTACGGTAGCGCATGGAGCAGAAGTCCGGGTTCTTCTTCTCGAGCAGCTTGCAGATCTTGAACGAGTCCTTGCCGTACGTGACCTGGCGCGCCACGTCCTTCTTCAGCGGCTCCAAGTTGTAGCACTGCAATACAAAGCAACACACATGTACTTCATTAACCACCCGTCCTTCGTTCCAACGTGAATGAGCCAAAACAAGTCCAACACGTACCAGCTTGTTGTCCTTGGTGCTGAGCTTCTTCGAGCAGTGCTTGGTGACCGCAGCCTCCGAGATCTCCTGCTTCTTGCCGCCCTTCTTCTGCTCCACGAGCGTCGCGTACACGCCCTTGATGTCGTCCACGACCTTCACGCACACTACCATAACGCAACAACAACGACACCCAAGTCAGTCTCTGCTTTCGCTCCTTCAATACAGCAACAACAGCAGTAGCAATAGCAACAAGAGCACACGCGCATACCTTCGCACTCCTTCTCATCCGCAGCAGCCTGGACAGCGGTAGGGAATGCCGTGAGCACGATCGCAACGAGCGCGAGCAACACGACGCGCTTGCAGCCCAGCATCCTTCTTGTCTCTCTTCTGTCTGTCTCTTTAAAAAGTATCCGACCGAAAAGAGCGAGGCGCGACGGTAACTTTCCAGAACACAAGGGATTTCCCAAGCGCGCTTAAATTGGGTCAAGGAGACGCTGTGAGACTGACAAAAATGGTTAAGCGTGCGCTTAGGAGTCCGGAAGCTTTGGATCCATTAATTTTGACTGGTTATATAATCACAAAGGAATACGTCATAGTGAAAGCGGTTTGGATGGTATCAAATTTGACTCTGTACGGATTATCCAAGGTTTCTGGCGATCTGACTTGCCACGTGGAAACCTGACATGGATACGATCTCGGCATGTCTCTCTTTAATTTTATGACTCCTTTGATCGACTGAATGCAGCTCTTCGATCACGTGCATATCCACACTGTGTCCGTATCAGCTCGACATCTCTCTTTTCTCTTGCAATCTACGAGTAGCGCGTCTGCAGGTCGGAGAAGAACCCGCTGGTCATGTTCTTGAGCTTCGCGGCCTTGTTGGACACCGACGACTTGAGCTGCTGCAGCTGGTACGCCGCTTCGTCTCCCATCACTTTTCACCACACATTCACGAGCACGTCAGTAAGGCTATTTGGATACGCTAACTGGTATACATAATGCAGACATACTCTCAGTGGACGGCGCGCGCTGGCGGCCGTTGCCGTAGAACGCGTCGCTCGAGATGGACTGCGAGCCCTGGAACTTGTTGAGGTGGTGCTGGTCCACCTGCGTGGCCTCGCTGCCGAAGAAGTTGGCCGACGAGATCGATTTGGAGTTCTTGTACTTGTCGAGCGTCTCCGAGGGCGTCGACGTGGGCGTGAACGCCGCCGGCTTGGCGGCGGCTGCTGCTGCTGTCGGCGAGAATTGATTCATCGACCGGGCGCCAGCGCGGTCACTACAAAGTACGCATTCCCATTTTCAGCTTCTCGCAGATCGACACCTTCAAAAATGGTTGTGATAGATAAATATATGTACGACGTACTCTTCGGCTTGCTGCAATGCGCGCGCCAGCGCTTCGTCGTCTTCGATCTGCTTCGTGTCGACCACAGCCGCCTGCACTGGCGCAGGTGGGTTCTACGACATGACAGCGTTCATGGTAAGTTCCCAACAGTTTGGAACACAGCCGATAGTAGTACGTACCTCGAATGGGATGTCGTCAAAGTCAAAGTCGGCGCCACCGCCGGTCGAGAGCTTCGTGGCGCCGAGGCGCGTCGACTTTTTCACATTGCTGCCCGTCGTTTTCTATTGAGGTATAGTCCATATATAAGCCACGCTGTCAGTGATTATCCATAGTACTTCTCAGCAATGGGTCACACAGTACCTTGGCGCGCGACTGCAGGCTGCTCGATCCCAAGGACGTCGAGGCCGCGGCGTCCTTGCCCATCAGGACCACCGGTCGGTTCACTGCGAGGAGCCCCTCGGTTGGCGCAGGCGGAGGTACCACCGCAGCGGCTAAAGGCGCGGACGCGGCCGTGCGCTGGAAATGCGCAGTCGACGAAGTCGTATCGTCAAGCGACGCGAGCTTCACGAGCTCATCCAGTCCGTCGACGTCCTCGTCCTGCGCGTCCAGCTGCTCGTCGACGCTCGGCTCGAGGATCTGCACGACCGTGGTCTTGACCTTCTTCGCCAACACCGTCTTGTACAGTTGCGCGCCCTTCGAGTTGTACTTTTGCTCGATCTGTTAATTAGCATAACACCACCTCAGTCCCATTGATATATACAGCACACACACAATGCCGACGTACGCTGGTCATCTCGTGGACACCATACTGCTTGAAGAACTTGCGCGCCTCGTTGTTGCCGCCGACGAACATGAGCTTGAGCTGCTCCTCGGTCCACTCGTCCATGTCGATCGAGCGCACAAAGGAGAGATGCACACCGAGCCGGCGGTGGTAGCCCGAGCAGTCAAGGCAAATGAACACGCCGTACGTGACGGTCGCCCACGTCGGGTTGCGCTTGTTGCAGTCGAAGCAGCCCTTGTTGGCCGCCGACGAGCGCAGCTTGTGGAACCACGCATCGCGCACCTCCGTGGGCACGTACACAGGCTTCGCGGTGGTGCTCATCGTGCTCGTCGTCGTCGTTATGCCTTCGGTCTCGCGGTGGTTTCTCTCGAGCGAGATGCACGCGTGGAGCTTTTTATTTGTTGATCAAGCAAAAATTGAGGTCTTGTCTGGATCCATAAGTGTAAAGCTGATTCGTTCAATACAAATGATATGTTTAGAATGGAATCTTTTTTGACACAGTATATATCATGAAAATCCTTCAATATCGAATGCAGTTCAATGTGGGTATTAGTATTGAAAATGGAATAAATTGTGATAGAACTACATTAGGCTGGCTCGCCACAATCGATCAAGGGCGAGTTGAAGTGGCACAGAATGCAGCACGCATTGGCTTGGGTCTGTACGTGTACCGCTACTCGCAAACTCTGTAAGACGCGCACGGCGCTGCTCCATGGAGACGATAGCGCACGGTTTCTGACGCAGCACTGGCAGCGAGGCACAGGCGGTTCGCTGGTAAATATAGCGGCTAGAGAGCGACGCATCGGCGGCCGTTCGAAAGCGCGCGTCGATCGAGTCGGCCAAATGATTCTGTGAGCAAGAGACGTAGCACCGAGAGCATAGCGGCATTCATGCAGCAGCACCGCGCACCGCCACCGTCGTCGGTGTCGCCCAAGAAGAAAGTTCGACAGCATGTCGTCACGCGCCAGATCTTCGCACTGCCGGCGCTGCAGCAGTTCGAGCCTGTGCTTTCGTCCTCGCCGCGGTCGTACATGGTGCCCACAGGCTCGATCCCAAAGATCGACAAAGCCTCGAGTAACAACAACAATATAGACAGCAGCAGTCGACCAACCAGCAGCAGCGAGATAACTGCTTTGAGTCCAACCAGCCCAGCGGTAGCCTCGCTATCGCCCGCCGCCCCACCGCAGCATCACCACGCAGTTCCACATCGACCGCCACGTGAGAGAGAGAACTCGCCGAGAGTTCTGCGTCTACAGCCGCCGCCACCACTGGGCATCTCTGCACGAGCGGACGTGGACATCTATCGGTACAACCAGGGAACCACGCAGCGCATGGCGATTCGCCCGATCTTTGAGCAGCGCAAAGAGGACGAGGCCCAGGTCGCGCGCGCAATACTCTCGCGGCGAGAAGGTGATGATGAAGAAAGAGATGAGCAACTCGTAGGTGCTAATGAGGATGTTGGAGACGAAGTCGAGAGACGCGACGAAGAGCAGCACGAGCGCGATTTCGACGGTTCGGATAACAGCAACGCGAGTCAGAGTCGCATTAATGGTGATACAGATTCTGATCTCAAAGCTGCGAGCCCGATCGACGCGGAAGAAGAAGAGGTCGAGGAGTTCACCACCATCACGTTTATATCGCCGCGCTCTGCAGATCGTCTGAATCGGCCTCGAACAGGATCTAGTGGTGTGAGAAGCGGCAAACAGGCTGTCCATACAACTACCAAGGTGGAGGATGCAGTCGACACCACGCAGACACAGGTGTGTTCGAACCCCATGGAAACCGATGAAGCGACAAACTCAAAACCTGAAGTAGCAAATGCCCGTTGTCGAGGCGATTCCGGCGACAAAATCGACTCGAGCACGCTTGTGGAAGCCAATAAGAGTGACGGTGCTGCCAGCACCATAGCCGAGTCTCAGCTTCTTCGACCGCTGCTCCCCGGTCGCTACTACGAGCCATTTCGCTTCATTGACAACGAAAACAACAGCACCAGCAATCGTATGCCGTGGGCAAAAGACGCAACACACCCCAGCAACACCCTCTCAAGCGCGACTGCTGGCTCCACATCGCGACCTCCGAGTGCGAGACTGCAGAGATCACAGCCTACAGACGTCCTCTACAAAGTGCTTTGGAAGGATCTGCGCACATTCGACGATCGTGACGTGATGCTCTCGCTGCTGCTCAGCTCCGAGGCTACCGCCCACATCACTCTCACAGATCCACCGAGTCATCGCGTAAATACTGACGACGAGATCTTACCGATCACCGAGTCACACCTCACAATGTCCAGTCAGTTGCGTCGTGACTTGCGCGTGCTGACGCCAAAGTGGGCCGAGTGGATGCTCTCGCGCGTGCGTCTCGACAGCAACGGCAAGTTCTACTTGCAGGTCGAAGACAGCGACGCCCTGGACACCTCGAGTTGTTTTAACGAGCAGCTCTGCATCGACGGCTTGAATGTCCATGTAGCAATGCATGCTCTCGACGACGGCTCTAGTCTGCTCATCTCTGTTCGAGATCTCGATTCTGGACACACGAACAAGATCTTCCTGAGCAAGAGCGAAATTCTGAAGCTGGCGATGTCATTCGGAATCACAACGTCAGCAGCAGCAGCTGATGGCGCTGAAGAAGGCAGTGAAGTCGTGGCAAAATTGCTCCAGGACGCCGCATTCCTGACCCAAGTTGCAATGGAAAGCCCTGTCGTCCGCCTTGGCATGAGGAGCAAAAAGGACCTAGGCGACAGCTTCTCGCTTCACGACCTCCAATCAAGCGAGTACAACACTGCAGATCCCCCAGTCAGTCACGAAGCGCATTCAGACGACGCATCGACAGTTATCAACCTGCCCAGTCTGCGGTGCGCGTTCTACTCCACCGAGATGAATGCGATCCTTCTATCGAGCTCTTCGTTGGCTGCAGTCGCGTTTCTCTCGCAGATGTACACAGAAGACGGACTAATCTCCGCATTGCGTCACCTCCAGCAGAAAGAAGCTGCGCAGTTGCACGCTCAGAGCTATGTGGCCCATCATCAGTCAGTCACGTCCAGTGGGAATGAGGACTTTCGTGCGCTCATTGCTGCCAAAGTCGAGGCTGCAAAGCAAGCCAAGCTCCAGGATATCGCGATCCTTTCTATAATCGACGACATGCTCGCAAACCTCATCACCTTTGAGAGCAGAGTGGCACTCTACGAGGCGAAATACTCAGGCGGCTACGATGACCACTACGCCAGCAAGGTGCAGGCGACGTTCCGCATGAGTACGCAGCGCAAGACGTACGCGCACAAGAAGCACACGCGCATGCGCGCCGCACGCTTGTTACAAGCACTTCAACGCGGGATCATCGCAAGGAAGCGGTACTGCGAAATGAAGATCGAGCGCGAGAAGTACCTCTTCTATGGCTTCCGCTCGAGTCTCCACTATGCCGCAGCAAGCATGGAGAACCCCAAACAACGCGCTCAAGAGATGGCGGAAGAGAAGGAGCGCCGACGACAGAGCTTCCTCATGCAGGTGCTGGACGGGTACATCGCCGAGCACGGGCTCGCAGCACCTCACAGAGTCTCGGCCGAGCTTATTGAGAGTCTCTTTAATGAGTTTGGCGTCGTTGTTGGGCTCTCGACGACTTTTGGTGAAGTCGTTGCGAGTTTTCTGAGAGGAGCGCTTGATGGACAGCTCACTCGACGGGTCTCGAATGTGAAGTTGAGCAATAATGGACCACCACGTGAGCCTCCGCGGTTGTATTCAACTGGGCAGGTGAACGCTGCGCTGCTGCTGGGGCTACGGTCGCAGTACGACGACACGTTTGGCTTGTCACCGACGACTCGGCGGCTCGGTGCTATTGGTGATCCCCTCGCGGTGCAGCCAGAGAACGGAGAGGACGACGAGGTCCCACCTCGCTGGCTGCTGAAGATCAACGCTCCATTTCAGCGCTCGAACCGGAATCGCCTCGCTGCATTGCGACTCTCACGAAAAGCCGCCGGCCGCAAGTCCTCACATCTCGTGGCGCGCGATTTCCGCAACATGCTGACAGCAACCGAGTCGCTCGCCAAGTTTGAGAGCTGTCGTGAGTTCTGGGAATCCAACATTCGAACGCGAAGGGCGGAGCTTCGCATCTACGACGCCAGCAACAAGGACGACGTCGTCCAGTTTGTTCTGGATCTCCTCATCGCCAGCATCAAAGACTGGGGGGTGGACCCTGAGCCGCTTTTCGCAGGTCTCAACCTGTGCGTTCGCCATCGCCAGGGCAAAGAAATCGTCGGGCTCGTGGAAACCAAATTTAACATTTTCGCACAAGGCGTGAATCAGATGCACGGCAAGCGCAATATCCTGAGCTTACGCGAGGAGATCGAGCAGGAGCTCGAGGATTTCGAGAAACTCCTGGCACTGCGCTGCCTTAACATTGGTCAGGACCACGTCGTGACGATCCCGCCCAGCGAAATCCTTCACATCATCCTGAAGGGCAAAGTGGACGACGAGTACATTCGCCACGCGCTGCCGACCGTGTTGCCCATCGCGAGCATCACTGACAAGTACGAGCTGGCGCAGAAAATGGTACTCGCGTACGCGAACGCGTCGTATGGTGATGCGCTCAACTCGATCTGCTGGAGCTGTCTGGACGTCGCGGAGAACGTGACCGTCGAGGCTGCGCAGCTTCTCGACCGGATCACGAGAGTCGACGAGCAACTTGGTGGACTTGAGAATGAACTGCGAGACGATTCTTCTTCCAGATCAGCAAGGACTCCGCAGCGAACCAAGTGCGTCCAGGCTTCAGCACCACCACCTTCGTCATCAGTTGCAAGCCGAGCTCTGTACTTATTGACAGGCGCCCAGGCCGTCACTTTCCTGCAGTTCGTCGCGAAAGTGGCGCATTTCAACAAGACGATCCAGCGCCGCACGCTCGCGCTGCTCAAACCCTACGCGGACAAATTCGAGCTGCATCGCCTGGCGAGCACAGTCGCTGGACTCGACAGCTATGACGTCACGGCGCGGCTCTTCGACGCGTGCTTTGCGCATCAGGCGATCTATCCCTGCACGCGCTTCTGGATCCAGTACGAAGAGCTCGTTGGAATGGAGCATACAGAAAAGGCGCGCGCGAGTTGTCCTGGAGAGTACGGTGGTCGTGAGGATGGAGACAATGGTCATCGGTACGACAACACGTTGTGAGCTGCGTGTAATGCTTGCCATCCGAGGTGGAGGTACATCATGCAGACGGCAACGTGTAGAGCTGGAAGACGAGAAGGCTGAGTACAAGCACAAACGTTTGCATACTTTTTGGTCTTCGTGTTGATTCTGTTTTACTTTCCAAATCCAAACCGTGGCAGCGTAGTTACTGCTTGCATACTAACCTACGCAGGCGCACAATACACAAAACAGCAGCGTCATCAGCATCATCATCTCCCATCCATACAGACGAGCTCACCTGCCAAGCAAATGGCTTGACACCCACGCACCCTGCTCGCTCATAACGCCTGCTCCTCTGCCCTCTCCATTGCCGCCACAGCGTCTGCTTTCTCTTCTCTCTCTTTCTCGTATATCGAATAGTGTGCTGGTCAAGTCGCTTGCTCGAATAGACGCATCCACGCACGCCTGCTGCTTACTCGGACGCAGGCTTCGTCTCTAAGTAGCCGCGGGACTTCTGGATGTACGCGGGGATCTTCGGGCCGTCGTACTGGTCCGTCGGCAGGCCCATGGAGCGGCGCACCGGCACGACCACGAGTGGTAGCACCACGGCGACGGCGCCGATGAAGCACGACGCGACCACCACGGGCTCGCGGTCGGCGTAGAAGCGGGCGAACTTGGCGAAACCACTCATGCTGCTGCTGCTTCTTTGCTTTGCGTGTAGCGTTCGTGAGGCGATTGATTATTCCGATGGGCTGTCGTCGACGTTGGGGGAAAATGAACGGCTCACGATGCAAAAGAACGGGTCAATAGTCCTTTTGAGTTTTGAGCCCGAAATTGACTTGGCTCCAGTATGGAAGGCGGAATAAAAAGTCGCGAGCCAGCTGCAAGGAATAAAAAAGCGGCTTTTGGCCCCTTTGTCGCTGAGACTGCAGTCAAAGGCCAGTACAATTAGACCTCCCATTAACTGCACCCGTCAAATTTTACCCTGTCTAAGATACTAAATAAAAATATTTTATCTCGATTACTTTTTGACAAACACTCCTTTTGGTAATTAAAAGGGGAAATATAAAATCTACGCCTTTTCAAACTTTAAATATAAAATCTGCGCCTTTTGTAATATAACCAGATATTTTACAGACAGATTAGAAAAATACACATTAGATTCCAAAACAGGAAGGAATGGGAATAATAGTGAAAG
>JAADXK010001193.1:0-10375 GCA_023337805.1 Globisporangium barbulae | reverse complement strand
CTGCAACGATGTGGATAAAAACCGCCGCTAAAAGGGCTTTAACGTGGTGTTTTCTGATATATCCGATTCGTTTTTGTTACGTTACTGGATAAAATCTCCGAACTGATCCAAAATCGTGCACTAAACTGGTCGTTTACCTTAGCACTACCCTAAATGCACGCATCTGCTTCTAAGCACTAAATAAGTAGAAAATCAGAATATATCACCTATTGTAGCAGATCTGAGCCCATTTAGCCGATTTTATTTTACCTGTCACCAAAATCCTTCCATTCATATTTGCGAAGACGACAGCGCAAAGCATGGCGTCGACACCGAAATGCGCGGTCTGCAGCCACCGCCACGAGCAGGTACGCCATTCAGCAGTGAGTTCATACACTTCTGTCATAGGCCGCGTACACGCGACAGCACTGCGCGCTGCTGCCATCGTGGATTGTCCTTTCGTGCTTGCCCATCTGGTGGATTGCTGGGTCCCATGTTCCTACTCAACGCGGATAGCAGCTTCATCCTGCGTGAAGCGCGTATTCAGCCAACACTTTCGCCCAAAGTACATGATGCTGACACGTGTGCATGTGTCTTTCTGGTGGTACGGTGTTGTTATATCTAGGGCGTCAAGTGCGGCATCTGCGGACACACAGGCAAGAGCCGCTTCTTTCAGAAACTCCAGGTGAGGGAGGAGCTCCTCGAACGAAAGTGTGAATCTTTTGTGGTCTGTGAGTGTACATGTATGGGGAGCTGGAGTGATACGTTGTCAGGGCTAGCGCTAACACTGTTCCCTCTTCTCTCTATGCTGTAATGCTGCTTGTAATCTAGAACATAGAGCCTGTGAACTTGTTCGCAGTACGAGCGTTTGACTGCCTCTCTCCTGCTAGCCACGCCTCGATCCAAAATGTCCACCGCGGTCTCTGGAGCTTTGTCAAAATGCTGCGCCGCCGCATCTTCCCAGCTTCTCCGCTCGAATATGCAGATGACTCGAGTTGCAGGCACCTGATAGCATTTAGTGCGTTTGGCGTCGCCTTTCTACGATCAATGCTGGATGAAGCGAATGGGCTCACCATATTGTTTATGCTGTGCTTTTGCTGTTATTCTAACAGTGGGCGACGCGCCTGTTGGTATCTGCCGATGGCGGATATCGCCAGACGCTGTGGACCCCACACGCACAGTCGTCGTGATTGAGCACTTTGGCATCCTCGAGGCGAAGCGGAAGCAGAGCTACGGCAAGCAGTTCCTGCAGCAGACAATAGAGGTACGAACGACTGTGCATTGCTTTGTGTTACGCTCTTATCTATCATCTGTACTAGCGTGGTGCTTCTGATCCACACAGTTCACAACAGAAATCCAGACCACACACTCACTCACTCACCACATGCCTGCGTAATGCTCAATCGTGCTCGCTAACTCACACTTCTTCGTCGTCTTGTCTCGCCAGGATATCTCAAGCAAGCTCACCCAGATGTGTCTGCACGTGACCGCGGTCGAGGCGTTCGTCCCAACTCCTCCATCACTGGATGAGCAGCAGGCTGCGGCTGTGCGTCTCTTTCAGTCCAGCGGCTTCCAGCTCGAAGATCACCACCAGACCCAAGCGAGCGGTCCAGAATCGGCTTCGTCCTATGTGCACATGACGCTGTCCTCCACTGCTGAGACCTCCTACCAAATGGCGGAATAGTGTAGCCATTTTGTGAAGCGACAGGCACCATGAGCGGAGCCATGATTCGGTCAGGCAGACACCTAAACAGATTTGAGAGCCAATTTTTGCACGATTTTGTTAGGTTGGGAGATAGAGCATACAACCAAAATGACAATTTCGCGCCGTCGGCCGTGCAGATGAGCATGTCGAGACGGTCGATCGTCTCGGCGAGAGGCACCGTGTTTGTTGTCGACTTTAGCGACAAGAGCCTCGCACTCTGATATCACGCAGCATTTTGCACCTTAGCTCTTGCTTGTGGATTTCTGGCTCCTATTGAACATGGCGAGAATGGCGATCGAGAGCAATGGCGTTGTCTCGCGTCGTTCTTTGTGTCACACGGTGGGAAGCTAGCGACCAACACTTGCGCGCAAAGCACACATTGCGATAACGCGTGCGTGTGTCTTCTCTCTCGTACGGTATATACGCTCAGGGCGTCAAGTGCAGAATCTGTGGGCATACTAGAAAGCGCCGTCGCTTCTTCCAGAAACTCCAGGTGAGCTCCTCAATTCATATTGTGAATCTCTTGTGGTTTGTGACTGCGGGCCTGGCCTGGTACTTTGTCTGAATCGCTCGTAACGCTGATCTCTCTTCTCTATGGTCTTCAGAACATAGAGCCTGTGGACGTGTTGACGGTACGAGCACTCGACTACTTCTCTGTAGCTGGCCACAAAATAAAATCCCGAACCAAAATTTCGACCTGCATTGCCAAGATGCTGCACCGCCACATCTTCCTATTCGAATATGCAGACGACTCGGGCTGCAGGCACCTGATAAACTTCATGCTCGTGGTGTGCTCTCGCTGTTGTGCTAGTGGGTGACGGACCAGTCGGTAGTATTTACCAGTGACTCGCTGACACGGTAGACAGTTCCTTTAGACAATCAAGAGAGGTACGACTACATCACGCTTTGCTTGGCGCTCTTCTCGATCATACTGCATCGCTTCTGGTCCACACGATCCGATCGCAATCAAAACGGCGAAGCACTCACTCACCCACCCACCATTGCCTTTGGTGACATTTCGCATGGCACTCAAGTATGTGTTTACACTACTTCGGCTTGCTTCGCTCAGATGTCTCAAGCAAGCTCACGAAGCAGACTCACCCAGATGTGTTTGCGCGGTCGAGGTCCTCGTCCTTTCTTCGCCTTCACTAGATCCTGGCGCTACAGCTGTGCGCGCGCACCTCTTTCAGTCCAGCGGTTTCCAGTTGAGTCTCGTCAGTAAAGGCTAGCCACCAATGTCAAACGAGCGGTCCAGAGTTGTTGGCGCCACCATCTGTGCGCAAGACGCTATGAGACCTCCTGCCAGCAAATGGTGGAGTAGTGTAGCCATCTTGTGAGCAGAGCCATCCTCCAAACGCAGCTCAACAAATATTCGAGCGCCGGTTTTTGCACGATTTTCTGAACTTGGAGCGATGCAGCATACAAGAATCAAGATGAAAATTTCGAACCATTTAGTTTTATTTTTAGCTTTGAAGCCGAATCTGACATTCTCGCTTGACTGTTCAAGTGAGTCGGCTCGCCTGACTGCTCACAAGACTGGCCTCTGGCGCTGGCCTCTCGGTCACCACGACGAGTGGAAAAGCCTGCAAGCCATTGTTATTGGTGGCTGGCTTCCTGCATCTCTTGATCTCATGAAAGTGCTGATGACAGTTGAGACTCGTGTGCTCTATGCTCAAGCATTTTAAAAATGGCTCAGCAGCAGATGTTGTGGTCACGCACATCTTCCCCGTTTTTCAATCGATTCCGACTAAGTCGACACGCGCAAACTGTCATTTCTGCCATGATATCGTTCATTTTTGAGCAGGTTGCGCGCTTCTCGCAAACGTCTGCTGCTCACATCTAACATCCTCAACATTGGAATCTTTAAGCGCGCATGAACCGACGCGCTCGAAAAATCATTTGCTGTTGGATTAATGAGAGGCTTGTCTCACTCAAGTGCGTACCGTATTGATCATTGGGCTTGCTTTCGGGGGGCGGGCGCCATACCATATATGCAACACTTCGACGCGCTCTCAGCAGCAGCAGAGAGCACGATTAAGTCGGTGAAGCTGGTGGTGATGGGGGAACCCATGGAGAAAACGAGTGAGCGAAAGGGTGCGAGCATGCTATATATCCATTTCCATACAAACGAATCCGCATTGCTTCACTCAAAAATGCAAAAGCGGATGATCAACTCCAGTCAACTTGCAGCCAGAAAAGAAACTGCCACAACGTTGTGTTGGTTTTGCACCCATGTTGACATAGGATTCTTTCCATTTTGGTGGGTTTCAGAGCCATGTCTATTGTACAACAAGTGACAAAGTTGACATATGATACGTTAAGTCGTCATCATGTGCAACATATCGTACACGACGCCATCTGAAAGCACCTGATTACAGGATACCGGATGGGTTCGATTTGCTTCGCGAGTGAGAAAAAAAGCCAAACTTCAACGCGAAGAATGTTGCATAATGACTCCAAGACAACAATGCAACCCAAGCGAAACGAGCGCAAGCCAGAGGGGCGGCGGTTGCTTGCGCCCGAGAGAACCGCATCATTTGCAGATATTGCGCCCTTCACGCAGCCAGCAGTCGTCGCTCGACCCCCAGCAGTACAAGTGCGTAGTGCGGCCCCTCGTCCATTAGACGCCACGTACCCGCCCAACCCCTGCACAGAAGCACAACACAACGTCATCGTTCTCCTGTCTGACTGACTGGATAGATCACCAAAGAGCTGGCTGAATACGCCTTCATTCTTGTGCGGGAAAGAGAAAGGAAACGAGCGGGGTTTCCCTTTGGCGCGACCTTCACTCCGACTTTTCACGGGCGAGCGCAACATAGGCCCACAAGAACAAGAGACGCCAAGGACACAAGCGACCGAGAGATTACGACGCGTTGCCAAGAGACTCAGACACACAGAGAGAAAGAAGGTGACGCGAGCTGCTGGAAAAATCTACTAGCATTTGCTCATTGACACGAGGGGCTCACATTTGTGCGTGTGTGTTGTTATGTCCCAGTGCAGCTCTCACTCGCCATCTTCCGTACTAAACGACAGCGCTCGCGAGAGGAGAGAAAGAACGCAAGATGAACGTCCGCCGTGGCAGCATCGACTACGGCACGAATGCGCGCGCAGGAGGCGGGGCTCATGCGGACACGCGCCGCAACTTTTTCCACCTCTGCGGCTCACCGATCAGCACACCCAAGCCCGCGCACCAGCGCCGACAGAGCTTCGACAAGAGCTACACGGCCAACTACATGGGCTCGCCCAACCAAGTGCGCTCGCCCGAGGCGCTGTCGCCACCGACCCTTAACATGAAGGATGTGGGTGACATGCCCAAGAAGCGTGCGACACTCGCGACCGCCGCGACCGAGCAAGACGACCTCTTTGCCGCGTACGATGACTGCATGTCGTTCTCGATGGACAAGTCGTCGTCGTTGTGCATGATGAGTGACTCGGACGAAGACTATGACGAAGGCGCCGAGACCGACACCAACAGCTCCACGCACATGCGCGTGCAAGACGCCCAGGAAGCGCGCATCCCGCTCTTCCTCTCGGACGACTTTCTGCCACCGCACCTGCGGCACCATGCAGCTGACGGTGGCGACGGTTACAGTCGTGTCGGCGGACGTCGCAGCTCGATCACTGCTGCGCACGAGAGCATTGACTTGAAGGACCTTGCTCTCGACCGAGTTATCGGTGAAGGTGCGTTCGGCAAAGTGTACAAGGGCACCTGGAAGCAGAGACCCGTGGCAGTCAAGGTGCTGATCCACCAAGACCTTCGCCCAGACGTCGTGCGCGAGTTCGAGACGGAAGTGCAGATCATGAGCGTGCTCAACCACCCTAACATCTGTATGCTCCTCGGCGCGTGTCTCGAGCCATCAAGTCGCGCGCTCGTGCTGGAGCTCGTCGAGCAAGGCTCGCTCTGGACCGTACTGCGGTCCCGACGGCGTCAAATCAACGACGCGATCCGCGCAAAGTTCATCCTAGACACTGCCATGGGCATGAACTACCTGCACCAGTTCAGGCACCCAATCCTGCACCGCGACATGAAGAGCCCGAACCTGCTCGTGCAGAAAGACTTCTCCATCAAGATCTCGGACTTTGGACTCTCTCGTGTCAAGGCGCAAATCCAGACCATGACGGGCAACTGCGGCACCGTGCAGTGGATGGCGTAAGTGCCGAGCTACTCTTTGATTGGATTGTGCTGTTTTGACGGCGAGACTAACAACGTGTTCCTTTGTGTGCTTTTCTTAACAGCCCTGAAGTGCTCGGCAACCAGAAGTACACCGAGAAGGCCGACGTGTTTTCATTCGGCATCGTGATCTGGGAGATCTGCACGGGGAAGTGCCCCTACGAAGGCATGGTGCAGATTCAAGCTGCTCTGAGCGTGCTGAATCACGATCTGCGTCCAAAGATCCCGGACTCGTGCCCGCGCTTCTTCGCGCGTCTCATGCGCGCCTGCTGGAACCGCGAGCCAAGCATGCGGCCGTCATTCGCCGATATCATCAAGTCGTTCGACCACTACCAGAACTCCGGGTGGAGCTCCAGATAGAGAAATAGAATAGATCGGAAGCGCCGCGCGATTCGGTTCGTGCGGCTGCTTATTTGGCGAGTGCTGCGAGAGCGCACATTATTTAGAACGCGTACGCGAAGCGTGGGGAGGGGCTACAGCGTTCAAGGAGGGAAGACAAGGGAGAACGAGCGACGGAATGAGAAGAAGAGCGAGGAAGAGAGGAGGGGAAGAGCGGCACCACACACCACACGTTCGTCCTACAGTGGAGGTGGCAAGCCTACATGTCGTACCTGTTACACGTATGAACTCAAGTCTCGGAAGAACTACTTTACAGTCAATACATTGAAGATCCTACTTGAACATCGAGGCGTCCGACTGCGTTGCTTGTGCTTCTCTTAGGCGCTTCATCACCATGAGCATTGGTCAAGGTGTCGAGTGTCAATCGATAGGGTGAGGCCATTGAGGCAGAGAGTTTACTATTTTTCGCGAGCCAAATGTCTCGCGATTTCTCATAAACGAGACAAAACAAAGAACAATTTGTCCGCGCAAAAACCACGCCACCTCGGCGCTATGAGACCGGCAACATAATCATGGACACTTCACGCCTGATTCCTGAAGACGAGCTGAAGCTCTTGCTTGTTCCAGAAGGCCCATTGTCGAATCGACCTGAGCCGTTCGTCCTTGTCATACCTTTGTCTCAGCCTCCCCGTAAAGGTTTTCCAAAAACAAGCGAACAACGCGAGGCTGGTTCATGTGGTCCGCAGCTAATTTTCACGCATTTTCCACCCCACGACGACACATTCCTATTGACTCACATCTCCCCGCTCGCTGACTCCGAGTTAATCTTTTCATCCCTGCAGATCACGATTCGAGCGCAGGAACATCAGGTCGTTGACAGTCGATGGCGCCAGTCGAGTGCATTTTGCCGCCATCATCTCATCATCATCGCTATCATCGCTATCTGAAGAAGATCTCCCTCTCGACTGGGCGCTTGACGCTGGGATGCACAGAATCGATCTCGCCACCCGTGCGAGGGTCGGAAACGAAGAGCTCCCGACATGCTTCCACCACGTCAGCAACGGGAATCCGTGATCGATGGGTCGCTTTGTCCTCGGATCGGTCCTGCCGTTCAAGTCCTTGCTCAGCTCGCCCATGGCCTGGCGCTCGCTCTTGCTCACTACGTAGCTCATGTACTTCTCGAACTCGGCCTCGACCTGGGCGGTCAGGCTCACTATGGGTGTGTTAGCATCGCCTTCGCCTCTGGTATCATCATTTGTGGTGTCGTCGCTCTCGTCGTCGTCGGCGTCCTCATCCTCCTCGTCATCGGAGTACTGACTGGTAGCCATGCGCCGAGGCTCAACACGCTGTCTCTTCGTCGATGGTCGCATAAAGCAGTCGTCTGCGTCCCTAATTTCAGAGCGTGAAGCCGGCCCAATTGCCTTCATAAGCTTCTTCAACTGACTGCAGCCATCCTCAATCTGCTCTTTGTTGATGCCGAACTTGGTGATGCGGTGCTTCTGCGCCGGGTCCAGCAGCGCAGCGACGATGTGAATCGGTTCGATAACTAGCACTGCTTCATCAATTATGGGCTTGAGAAAGTGCTTGAGCGACGCGATCGCTTCAGAATCCGCAGTGACAGACTCATCGCCACGTTCTCCAACGGCAGCTTCTCCGTCGTTGATACTCAAGTGAGCGAGCAGACGGTGGCGCCAGTAAACGACCTCGTGGATCGTGGGCACATCTCGCTTCTCCAGTGACCTTGTCATCACTTTGAACTCGCTCAGGAACGTGATGAGCTCACGAAGCGAGTTCTTCTCGATGCGGGCGATCTTGACTTTCCTCCCCTTCTCTTCGAGCACGCCGAGGACTTCGCTGCGCATCTCGTCCACGCTGCTTAGACACTGCAGCAGCGAGCTCCAGGTATGGGTGTTCGCCTGCTTTAGCGGCTTGGACAGCCGCTGCTGCAGGTTGGCGTGCTCGAAGTATGCCACGAGGTCCTTACAGTCGTCAATCATGTTGAAGAGCTCAGGCGCCTTGTCGTAGTATCTGTAGTACGGAGGATGCCGTCGACCTTTCTGCTGCTGCTGTTGGTCTGGGACACTGTTGTTGTTGCTACACTTGATGAACACTCTCGTGAGGAAGTTTGCAACCTCATGCACGACGCTCGGGTGCCACTCATACAGCATCGGTCTGATGGTGCCGTCAGCTTCAGTAGAGCTGAATTTACTGTCACTGATGGCAATGAACTGCTCTTTGTTAAACTGGTCGAGGTCGAAGGCCGCCAGCCCATCGTAGAGCTCCTCAGTGATCATCATGCAGCTTACTTCATCACGGAGTGTCGTGACCTGCAGCGTGCGGTCGATCAGCTTGAAACGATCGGTGACGTAGTGAACTGCGGTGGACAAATACGCAATCTGCTTCACGTCGTCATTCCACAAGTCGAGCGAGCACGCAGTGTAGACGCCGGTCGAGAGGTGCGCTTGAAGCATGCGCTGGAGCAAAGCGCGGCCCGAGCTGGCGCGCATGGTCACGTTCTCACCCACGTCGATTGGCTCAGCGAGCAGGTCTTCAACGAGGAGGCGTTTGTTGTACCTGGCAGCGACGTCGAGCACCGTCTGAATCATGTGCGTGAACCCCTGGCCAGCCACAGTGGTAAACGACTGCAGGTCCTGGGCACAGAAGTCCGCCAACGCATCTGTGACGCGTTCCTTGGCATCCAGCGACTGCCGTGCATGCGTGGCCTGCTCGTGGACTGGACTAGCGGCTAGTGTAGGAGCAGCAACAGCAGCGACAAGGCCAGGGCACTTGTGTTGCTTGAGCGTCTTCGTACCGGTCGTCGACGAGTGCGCCCACACGGTCTTGCAGCGCACGCAGGCGACGAACTCGTTGACCCTGTCTTGCGTACGGAAGGTCACGCGGTTGCACTCGTCCTCGAAATCGCTGCGGTGGTGCACGAAGTGGGTCGTGTGCCAGACGTCGGACCGCGTGGAGTGCGACGGCGGCGGCCGTAGCACGTACAGGCGCTCGCGCTCGTCCTGGACCTTTCGCTTAAGCTCGTGCTGGATGCGCTGCTTCTCCGCCTTGAGTAGGTCCATTTTCGTGGGGCTTGACTGGAATGCGAGAGGTTTCCCGCAACAGTTCGGCACTGTGATCATTGTTGCCGTTTCCCGCTATTTATCTCACTGACACTACCTCCTACAGTCACTCTTAGCCAGAATGACTAGAAGAGTGACTGTCAGTGGCAAAGGTTTCGAGAAAAGCACACAAAGCAAAGTCACGATGCACCATGCAGCTGTGTTCACGACGCAGCGCAGCGTGGTAAGCTGTCAAACCACGAATCGTTGTGCGCGAGCTCTAATGGAGAAGATCACATGCAATAAAGGTAATGTTATCTATTTCATTGACTGCCCGTTCGATACCTGCAGCATAGCAGAATTATGGCATGCGATGATAACCAAATTTGTGATTTGTCAGAGGCCTGGTTAAGTTGAATTCGCGATTACAGAATGAGGAGATCAGGGTCTAGTTGATGCGAGACAGTGAGTGACGGCGGGTCTGACCGTTGGCTAAGGTGCATTTATTCGTCACCACGCGCTTACGTGAAAGCACAAGGCGACGGATCACCTTCTGACATTCGCAGGGTTTGTCAGTCGTGTGATCTTGATTGACCAAGCACGTCGGTTGTACCAGCAGGATGAGAGCCATTGCGTTTACGCAATGGCTCTCGGGTCCAGTTCTTGCACACCAGTCGTTCTCGAGCGTGTTAGAAACTGTTTAGCGGTGGTGGGGATGCGTGACTCAGTTTTCGAGGCCGACGACAGTTCGATCGTCGATCACGTTCATGAACCTCGTGGCCATGATCGACCCAATCGTGTACGTTCATTACATCAAGGGCAGCAGGGGCACGCAGCTCGGGTACTTCAAATCGCGAGCCAATCGGTGTCAAATGACCTTCATTCCATGTACAAGTATCCAAATTAATAAAGTTACACTCAAAAACAATTATTTTAGGACATGGGTTATGGGATCAAATGGGCTACGAGCCCGCATTTGATTGGTACAGTGCCCGTAATTAAAATACGAACGCTCGTTTTTTAGCTCCTGGTCGAACGAACGCGTTTTAGTGTATGAAATTACCACCAATGAAAGAGCTAAAACGGAGAAATCCGCCAATCAAAACCATGTTGAAAACGAGTGAG
>JAADXK010001192.1:0-10387 GCA_023337805.1 Globisporangium barbulae | reverse complement strand
CTTCGGGTTGTTCCTCTTTCGTGAGCGCTCGCCAAATAATACCTTTACTTTTCGATACCTCTTTGACTATGTCGCCTTTATCATTTTATATTCCACACGTGCAATTTTCTTTTGCACTATTGAGAATGGTGAGTGTATTCAATGTTAAATGGTCCTGAACCGTAGTGGACAATTGTGTGACCAACACTTCAATATTATCCAATGGAGTATTTACTGAGGAGGTTTATTACGTAAAGGAGGATTCTCTTTAGTATCAGATTGTGAGCTGATTCTAATCATAACATCCAGCATGATACAAGAGCCGCAATTGTCGGTTTGGCACGGATCCCTTGAGCACGAGCAAAGTAGAGCTATCACTGCGTTTGTGGCTCGTGGCCTCGCAGGCGAGAGGATCGGTCGAGCTCCATGGCCTACATGCAACACATCCAGCAGACAGCCCATGTTAAGCCAACACTCTTGAAGACCGAAGGTGATGATCAATAATCATCTCTACGAAGACGCACCTCTCGGATGACGTTGTCGACGCGGTTGCTGTTGTGGCTCTGGCGCGCGGGGCGTTTCCGCCGACCCTCGGGCTTGTTCAGCACCATCTTGTTGCGCATGTTGGCCGAGAGGAACGGCAGCGTCATGGTCTTCCTGCTCCAACAGCAACATGGGAACGTTCACATACGTCAGATGCTAGTCTAGGCAATCGAAGGCTAGTCGGTCTCAGCAATAGCCATGGGTCAACCTGTCGTTCGCAGGCATCCGGAAGCCAGCGCGGTAGACAAACTCGTCATCATTACGCTCATAGTCCTGCTTCAGTATAGCACACAAGAGACCAGTAAGGTTAGGATCACAAACACAACCAATCACTATATCATATAAACACGTACGTAATCCGGCTGCAGGCTGTGGTTGTGCGGCGGACTGTGCTCTGCTTGCAGCTCGGCTGGCGGCAGCGATCCGGCCTCACGAATCGTCTGGGACACGGGCACGGGCCGGCTGCAGGCGACGCACATGACGGGTTTCGTACCCATGGCGGTCGTATCACCCGTGTCCGCTGGAAAGAGCATGAGCTCGCCACGCAGCTCGCGCAGCGCCAACTCGATCTTGAGCTTGAGCTGGTCCGCGAGCTCCTTCTTCATGCGCAGCAGCTCCTCAGCCGTCATTTCGCGCGCGTCCTCGAGTCGGTCCTCCACCTTCTGCGTAAAGTTCTCAAGCATGAGCCGGTAATTGATATTGTTGCCCGCTGCGGCAGCACCGGCGCCACCATTAGCGGCGTTCAATCGCCCACCACCGGCACCACTCTTGTCGGCGTTGAGCACGGCGTGTGTGACCTTCTTCGTCACCTCCTTGAGGAAATTGTCGTAGAGCTGCTTCTGCACCTCGTCGTCTCGCAGCTCCTGGAAGCGGCCGTCGAGTTCGCGGCCCTTCATCTGCGAGTAGAGCTCCTTCACGAGATCGTTCTGGTTCACTTGGCTCGAACTGCGTGAACTTGCGAGCTGCGACGGTACGAGTGCTGTCGAGCCATGGCTTTCACTGTGTGACGCTGAAGACAACTGGAGGTTGAACAGCGTCGCAGTCAGCTTGGCGATCTCGGCAAAGAGCTCATTCCGCAACTTGCCCAGTTCGTCGCTCTCACTCCTCGATCCTCTCGTACTACTGCCACCACCTGCATTTGCTGCCGCTCGTGCGGCCGCGCCCATTTCGGACGCGTTGATTGCAGACACGCTGTTGAGCCGCTCGACGTCTTCTTCGACCATCCCGAGTCTGCGAACCGCGCCCATGAGTCGCAACTCGATCTCCCTCAAGCCGTCGTGGTCCCCACTGGCGCTCCTAGGCGTGCAGTCCGAGTCCATAATCGTGCCTTGAAGATCACCGCCGCCCTGGCCGCGACTCGCTCGCTTCCGCTGCGTGAAGTTCCGGTACCACATGGACGACAGGCTCTCCAGCTTTTCGCGCATGGCGTCCAAGCTCTTGATGAGCGGGTCGTTCTTCTTCTCCGTCACGACGTTCACTTGGAGCGTCGCGTCCACCTCTTCGTCCAGGTATCGCAGCTTCTTCGTAAACTCCTCTTCGCGCTCGTTCTTCTTAGATGACACCTTTGCCGTCGAACTGTTGCTATTGGCTTCACTGGAGCTTTTCAGCGGCACGACGCCGGCCTTCACGCCGTTC
This sequence comes from Globisporangium barbulae, assembly GCA_023337805.1. Classification (NCBI taxonomy): domain Eukaryota; phylum Oomycota; class Peronosporomycetes; order Pythiales; family Pythiaceae; genus Globisporangium; species Globisporangium barbulae. The sequence goes on along the minus strand of JAADXK010001192.1, from coordinate 8,230 downwards.
TGGAACTGCTTTACCTCCTCGGCGAGCACCTGGAGCGACTCGGCGATCGTCAAAGGCGAGTTGATGAGTGGCGAGAACGACAAGTACGTGCGTCGGTAGTGGCGCTGCAATTGCTGGAGCTCCTGCAGGATCTCCTCGTCACAGAGTCCCTGCGTGAGCTTCTCCTCGTTGAGCTCCAGGGCTTTGCGCCACTCAGCGAGCTGCGGCTTCGTGCGGTCCTGGTGGGTCTGGTTGCGGTCCAGGAGCTCCTTCTGCATGGCCAGGCGGGACTCGATCATGTGCAGCCGCTGGTGCTCGTTAAAGACCAGGCCGTTGCAGTGCGCGTCGAGCTGCGCCTGCTGCGAGTCGGTGGTGGCCGAGACCTGATTGATGTTCTTCTGGAGCGAGTCGAGCGACGCGTCCGTCGAACGGCGCAGGTCCGCGATCTTCGTGAACACGAGCGAGAGGTCGAGCTGTGGGTTGCCACCGTCACTGCTTCGTCGTTGGCTACTAGCTTGGCTATCAGCACCCTTGCTTGCGTCGCCGTCTCCTCTTCCCTTGTTCGCCCCAGAAGCGTACATCGAGGCCGAGGTCTGCTGCTGGATAGCGAGATCTTCCAGGCTCTCCACCAGCGCCTTGATGTCCGAGGCGTTCTTGCCCACAGCCTGGTGCTGGTCCTTCAAGAGCTGCGCATGCGAGTCCTGCACGGCCTTGAGCTCGCTCAGGTCCTTCAACAGCGTCTCTGGAATCGCCGAGTTTGTAGCAGCTTCATTATCAGCTGGAGGCGGTGTTCGACGTGGCGTAGGCTGCTTTCCATCGCCATCGTGAAGCTGAGCCTCAAGTTCCGAGGACTTCGCATCCAGATCCCCCACTTTTCCCACTAGCGACTTGAGCTGCAGGTCGTGGGCTGCGAGTCGGTCGTTGAGCGCATCCTGGAGCTGCTGAAGGCGCGCGAGTTCCTGTTTCACGACCGCGTCCGAGGCAAAAGGCACCCCAGGAAGCTTGAAACTGGTTTGCGTTGTCTTCTTGGCGCCTCCCGTGCCTTCAGCATTTGGATTGTTCCCATTGCTGGCTTCATTCTCGTCTTCATCGTCGTCCACTTCGCCAGTATTGACGTCGTTAACTTCGTCGCCAAACGCTTCGGTCAGCGATCTCCTGAGCTGCTTCGAGAGGTCTTTCTTCGCCTTCGCGAGGTCCTTGGTCGTCACAAATGACGGATCCTGGCCAGTGCTAGACACAGACGAGCTGTCCTTTTCATTGTTTGAGTCACCAGCACTGTTGCGGTCTTGCAGCTGCTGTTGCTGTTGTTGCTGTTGTTGCTGCTGTTGCTGTTGCTGTTGCTGCTGTTGCTGTTGCTGTTGCAGCTGCTGTTGTTGCTGTTGCTGCTGTTGCTGTTGTTGCTGTTGCTGCTGCTGCAGCTTGTCCATTTTCGCCTGCATCGCGTCCATTTGATCCTTCAGAGCCGCGAGAGTCGTCCCCATCTCGCTCTTCTCGCTCTGTACTTGGCTCAGCTGGTCCTGGAGCGAGCCCACCGTGTCGTGCATGTCCTCGACCGAGTGGTTGTTGCTCTTCTGAGCCTGCTGCTGCCGCGCCATTGAGAGCCCCAAAGCCTGCAGCGCCTTGAGCAGCGGGTCCCACGAGAAGTTGTACGCGATGAGCTCTTTTTGCATCAAGGCAGCGAACTGCTCGGGGTCAAATTCCTCCGGCTCAGATGCTACTGCTGGGCCCTTGAGACGATCGATCGCACTGGAGGAGTTGCTCGTATCGTTCTCTTGCTCGACGATCGGCTGTTCATCCATGATGGCTCCTCACGTGCAGTACCTAAAGCACGTACGTCCACACCACTCGAGCCTTTTCGATGTCGTTGCTGTCCACGCGATCCCAGAGCTTTCGGAGCTTTCGAGGCCTGTAGCTTGCCGTCGTCGTCTCGCTGTCGTTCGCACTTGCGTCGGCTGCTAAAAATGAGAGCGTCGCGAATCGCGGCGGGCGTTCCGTTTCGCTTTCTTCTTCATCGGCGGTGCACACTCAGACGAAGATAGAAAAGCCCATAGGCAACAGCAGCGAGCCTCACTGAGTCGCGAGAGTAAATTTATATACCACCACGTTCCTCAACCTCGTGAAAGAGCCAGCGACATCTGTGAGGTCGAAGTGCCAGCGCGCTCGACCTGGTACCATTGTTTGTGAGGCGCTCAACATTGTCAGTCAACACTGTCAGTTAGCCCAGTCACCACGCAACCAATTTCACCGATTGGTATCTCCAAAATCATTTTCTTTGTCTTCATCTCCACGTGAGCAATTTGTTAGGGTGAGTCATCATAACCACCTCGGCTGGTGCTGGTGCTGTTGTTACCGGCACTCACGACCTCAAAGGTCGACGAGACGCCTGAATACGAACGGATCTTGCCCGAGAAAAACTGCTTGAAGTCGCCGTTCACCTTGATGCGGTACTTGCCCACGGGCGTGCTCGCGGGGATCCACCACTCGATCGTCACTACGGATGCAAAGGTGCCCTGGCGCTTCCAGTGGAAGAACGTGTTCGCGTCCCCGTCGTCGGCGTGCATGACCCAGATCCCACCTTCCGGCCGACTCAAGTCCAATACCCAGCGGTGCACTTCTAGAAAGGTGCCCTGCGTCCGCAAGCTGTTCTTTGGATGCGCCGCGTGGAAACTCACGGTCGCAGTCGACCCCGGGCGGTACTCCTTCATCACGTCCGTGTCGGGCACCACATGACCGTACGGCGTGTTGTTCAGCAAACCGTCGTGCAGTACCGGGAAGTTGTAATCCAGCACCCCAACTCCGTTGACTCGCGGCGGTGGCAGCGTCTCAAGCTTCAGTTCAGTACCAGACGACTTGCAAATGGCGTGGGCAAGCACTTCAAACTGCTGGCACGTGGCGCTCAACTGGTTCGGACCGAAATGCGTCGATGCACCTTCGTAGCGCTGCACAGAATACTCTTCTCGCGTCGTCAGGTACCCACAGTACGCATTGCTCAGCCCCGATATGACTGGCTCATGCATCTCCGCAAAGCCCAGCTCCTTGAATACCATGTGAAGCGCTGAGCGAAGCCGCCGTCCTGCCATCGTCGTGATCTCAAACGGCGCCGCGGCGACCGGCAGGCAGTCTGCGATCACAAACAGCTGCAATGGGAGCACAGCGGGCGACAGTTTGTACCGCGCCGTGGGGAAGAAGATCGGCTTCTCCTTCTGAAAACTCTGCAGCTGCGGCAGCGTCGTGACCTTCGGGTAGTCGCCCCACGTGACGCCCTCAGGGATCACGCTCACGCCTTTCCCATCGAACGTCGTGCCACCCATCATGGACACGCCAATGCAACCAGAGGACGTCGATGGCGGGCATTCCTTGTGCAAATGCCACTTGTCGTTCAGTGGGATCTTGCCGTACTCGACGTACTGGTGCGCAAACTTGATGTCGCCAGTGAGCGCAGGTGCCGTGTGAGCTCTGGCGTAGAGCTCTTTTGCAGTGGCGAGCTGTGCGTTCGCGACCAGCAGCATGCGCTCAAAGTCCTTGTGTTGCGTCTCGCAGTGGCGCGGGCCGCAGATGTTCGGACTCACATCGCCTTCATTGCTCTGCGCAAAGGCCGCGACGAACGCGCGCGGCCGGTCCATCAGGTGGTTCGTGCCGTGCTCCTTCTCAAACATGTGCGCCGCGTAGCCCTATAGAAGTACAAGCGAACAGTCATACACAACAGTAATAGGTCAATTATGAGCTTTAGTCTAACAAGCACTGCCAGCCGCCCATTTTGTACCCATTTCACCCATGCACTCATACCTTGTTGTCGCCCGTGATGAGCGTGTACCAGTTGCCCATGCTCGTCGGATGTACTGCGAACCAGTTGATCATGCCGATTGGATACCCATTCACGCCATCAAAGCGCCAGAGTGTCATCTCCTTGTCCGTGTCGTGCTCGTACTTCTCGCGCTCCTCCCGTGGGTTCGCCATATACGCATCTTCAGACCTGTTCACGGACGCGCCGAGGCAATTGCCCTTAGCCACGCGAATGAACGCCGGCTGCAGGTTGCTGTGTGCGCGCACGATGGCTTCGACGATCCCATCCACGACGCACTCAAAGTTCTGCCGATCGGCGCCTCGTAGCGGCGGGTGCATGCTGTAGATGAAGTAGTGCGAGAGCCCGCCCGGCGAGCAGTGTGTGTGCGTAGCGCTGATCATGACGTTCTCGAGCAAGTAGATGGCGGCCGCATCGCCACTACTCGCCAGCTTCGCGTGCTTCGCCAGCCGCGAGAGCACCGCCTGACGCACCCACTCGGAGATCATACCCACGTCCGCGACCACGTACACGCAGTGCTTGTCCGTCGCCACATGGTGGAACGCGAACGCCCGCGCACGCAGCCGCATGTGAATGCCCGACGTGAGCTGTCCAGCCTTGGCGTACCCAAACATCCCCACCTCGGCGGCGGGGCCCGTGATGTCGTACATCGCGGCGCCGATCGAGAGGTCGGACGAACGAAGCAGCAGCTGCTCGAGCAGCGTCGCATTCGTCGCAGTCGGCGCTTTACTGTGTGGGTGCTGCTGCTGCGAGTGTTGGCCGCCACGCTGCTCAGTCCCATTGCTGCGCTTGTCACCTTCACCTCCTCTTTGCCCATTTCCATCCACTTGCGGGGCTTCTGCACTGTCATTCGCGTGCTTGACACTCATCTCAACGACTGCAACAACCTCGGTCTTGAGCTCAATTGACTGCGGCTTGACATTCACCAGCCCACTCGTCGCTTCTTTCTTGCTGCGCTTCGCCACGACACGTACCTCTTTTTCTCGTTCTTCTTTTTCTGCGCCGCCACCGCTGTGTATAACATGCACACGCGCACCGGCCTCAAACGCGCGCTCACTGCTCTCTCTGTCGCGCGCTGCTGCAGTGCGCAATGCCTCCTCCGTCTTCTTCCTCTTGCTGCGGTTGCGCTTGCGCTTGCGGCCGCGCGAAGGGGACAGTGGCTCGAGGCCCGTTGCGACCGACAAGCTGCGCGTCGGTGGTGCGTCTCCTTCTGTGGTCGTAAGCGATTGGTCGACGATGGACGTGGGTGCCATCGCTATGGACGCTTTGTTGGACGCTGGCGAATGAAGGACGGACTGTGTCGCAGATGCTTCTTCCGCAATCAAAGCGAAAATGCTGACCAGCATCTCGTTTGAAGAACAAATTAGTGGACCTTTTGCTGCAAAAACGACATTCTCTAAAACAATCCAGTTGCATTTTGAAATATGTATGACATGAATGAAGAATGAATCGCTTGATACGGAGCTTCACAACTCGAATGTAACATACAACGCGCAAGTAACATGAACGTTCAATGTTCAAAAACGATTCCACACGCTTCTGATGCGTTTCCAAAGAAGCGCAAAGCAAATGCAACAAGAAGATGTTCGTGTTCGCCGAGACGCGCGCCGCAGCAGCCGACGGAGCACCACCGCTTGCCGCATTTGAGCTGCAGGATGGCACGCTGAAGGAGCATCTACCCTTCGAGGACCTCGTGGTGGTCGCAGGGCTGCAGGCAGCTCACGGTGCTGCAGCGCAATCACCCTCGACGCCGTTGCGCCAGTTGACGTGCCTCAGCGCGCGCGTGAAGCCCTCAGGCCACCGCGTGCTGCTCGTGCTGCCGATGCCAGTCGCAGCAGATGATACACACACGCTTGTACAGGTATGCAAATGGACGCGAATGCATAACATGTGCTGGCACTATGTGCTTAGCGCTTGACGATTGCATTATTGATACACATGCTGCAGATCTTGGACGTGGGCGAAGCCGCGGCCGCGTTTGCGCACGAAGTGCGCGGGTGCTTCCCGACGCTCGTGCGGCGCAATCCCATGTCCTATGCCGAGCCAGACTCGGACGATGAGAGCGGCAATGACGATGGTGGCGATGACGAAGAGGACGAGGCAAGCAGAGCGAAGAAAAAAAAAGAAACGCGCGGACCAGCAGCTCGAGGATCAGAAGCAGCAGATAGAGAAGGATGAGCAACAACGAGAAGTGCGCGAGTTCATGGACAGGACGCGCGTCAAGATGCTACAATCGCTCGACGAGCTCTTCCACGCGTTCGCGATCGAGAACCAGGCGCAGGTGCGTGCGGCGCTGCTGCAAGAAGAGACCGAGGCGACGGCGGCGGTGTCATCCATGCAGCGCTCGACAAGTTGCCAGTGGCTCTGTGTCGACCTCCCGGCGTTAATGGCGTCACCACTGAAAGCGCACAGCACCGCTGCAACTGCTGGCATCGCGCCACACAACTTTGGTCTGATACTCTCCCATCCAGCAAGCGCATCCGCAAGCCTCACGATCCCCATGCCGCGACCACCTCGAGGCTTCTTTGCTCCGAGCACCGCCAGTACTTCTACTGATGCCAATGAAGGCAATGCCGAGGTCTTCCAGGACGCGACCGTGCTCTCGTTCGGCGCGAAGCGGGAGGCAACGACCCACGGCGGCGGCAAGACGCCCGAGGAGACGGTGAAGAACATCCGCATGCGCCACGCGTCCGGCACGTTCTGCACGCTCGTGAACCCCGAGACGACGTGGGAGGCCGTCGTGGCCAAGTACGCGACGTTCCTGCCACAGATGCGCGAGATTCGCGGTGAACTGCGGCAGCGACGCATCATGGGGCCAGCAAAAAACGAGCCCGTGACGCTGCTGCTAGAGCGATAGAGAAAGAGAAACAAGCTGGACTCGTACTACTATCGCAAGACCCCATTTGAACTATACAGCCTCCCGAATCGAGACTCTCGATGTAACAAATTGTACTTACACTTATTATACAGCCAACCACAGATTTGCTACTGCGCAGTCGCCGCTGGCCCAAGACACATCCAGTAGTCGTTCTCCTTGAGCACGCTGCCGATGTTGTTGCGCGTCGCGCGGTGGTGCAGCGAGCCGTGCGGGTTCTTCTCGGCGCGCCAGAACCACTGCGGTACTGTAAGAGAGTCGAGCACGTCCTCGTCGTCCATGGCCTCGTTCTCGTTGTACGACGTGACGAGCAGCGGCGTCTGCACCGTGTGTAGCAGCAGCCGCAGGCTCGGGAGCCACTCGTCGTAGCCCCAGATGCCTGCGTTGAAGCACACGGCGAGGTCTGGCACCAGGTACGCGGCCTTGTCCAAAAAGTAGTCGTCGAAGCTGCCGACAAAATAACTCAGCTCGATCTGGCACGACGCCTCCGAGCTGTCCGCGTCAGCATCAGCAGCCTGCGAGACCCACGACTGCGAGAAGGACGACTGGTGCAGCAGGCGCGCGATGTTTGGTCCCACGAGCACAAGCTGGAGCGTCGTGAAGTGGCCCTGCTCCGCCAGCGACCGGAAGAACGCGTCGAAGATCGCGCAGGTCTCGGCGCCCGTGTTGCCCTCGCGGTGGTCGGCGCCCACGAGATGGATGGTCAGTGTGCTGTTGCTGGCCGCGCGCGCGTAGAGTGGCGCATCATTGCTGCTGGCGGTAGAGACAGCAGCAGTGGCGGCGATGCTGGCGTTGTTGCTGGGGATCGCGCTCGGGTGCTGCTCCTGCAGGCGCTTGAGGCACTCGATGAGCGTGTTGGAGCGCGTCTCGCGGTGCGACTGCGCCTCCATGACAGTGATGTGCGTGGTTACTGTAGGATAAGTAGTGTTGTTCCGGAAAGCACCAAAACCCAACCACGACGTATTTTTCTTGCTCACAAAGCTGACCAATACAGTGGTGGCAGGAAATATAAGACCACCAGATTTTTTTGCTTTGTGAGCTGAAAACTCCATCAAATTGGTTGAAATTTTGACACAATGCTTTTGTTCTTGTGTTCAACTGGCAGTGTTAGTTTCAGCATTCAACACGAAAGATTGATGAAGCAACAAAAAATAACGCATTTTTGGGTGGAAATATTTATACAGTGCTGCGCAAAAGTCCGTCCGCACCCATATTTTAAAAAAATGTATCGCTGGCAATCATTTTCAGACGCCACCAGCTATACATATTGTGTATAATAACATACAAAAAGATCTGTAAACTTGAATTAAACTAAAAAACAAACGAATCTTAAAAAAACAAAAAATCGGAGATTTCGGCTATGCTCAAAAGTCCGTCCGCACTTGAGTAAATGTGCTTCAACGGTCGATGGAAGCGCCTCTGCTCAGCACAACATCAACCATTCTTGACGTCATACTCTCGACGAGCCTTTGGAGGTAGCTCAGCTGGATCTTGTCCCAACTTTTGCGGATCGCGATCTTCAAATCCTCTCTTGACTCGAACTGCCGCCCATTTTCGTAGACGAGAAGCGCCAG
>JAADXK010001191.1:0-10397 GCA_023337805.1 Globisporangium barbulae | reverse complement strand
CGCCGCCGCTCCCCAGCTCGAGACACTGCAGACGCTAGTGGCGCTGCCAGGCCTGGGGCGCCAAGAACGGCGAGCTCATGGGCGACACCAGCTCACCGGACAAGATCCTCGAGTTCGCCAACGACGAGGACCGCCAGATCCTCTACTCGCTATGCAGCTCGTGTCGCTGGCTGTCGTGCCGCGTGAGAAGTCGGTATTCGTGAACCTCGTGGCCGTGCCGTCCAACGGCATCCACTTCTACCTCACAGTCTACTCGTGCCGCACGTACACGGTCGGGAACGCGATCCCGCGCGCCAAGAGCCCCAGCAGACTCGAGATCAGATAGATTCGCTTGCCGCCGCTGGTCATCTCGGACGCGCCGCCATACCACAGCAAGGAGGGCATGCAGCCTGTATACGCGCCGGGCAAGTCGCCGTCGTTGGTGCGCGTGGTGTTCCACCGCAAGGGCGTATTTTGGCGGTGGACGGCCACAAGGACCAGCAGGACCAGCTCGTGGGCATCGCGCATGAGCCGATCACGACGTCCATCCGACGCAGACGACGTCACGCAAGCCGACGTTCCGCGAGTCTGTCTCGCTCGACTCGTGCATCGGCAAGGTCGTGGAGATCAAGGAGCTCAACCTGCAGGCCGCCAATAACAGCAGCAGCAGTGGCTCAGCTGGCAAGAAGAATGATGACATACGAATACATTTGCTTCCTTGCTATTGCCACAGAGACTGACTGAGTGAACTAATGGCGCACCAGCGGTAGTACGGCGTCGATCTCTGCCTGCGGGACGCCCTCCTCGCGCAGCGTCTTGCGCGCGCGCAGCAGCGCCGTGTTGGCGGTGATCGTCGCGATTTTGGCCTCAGCCTGGAGCTTTTCGGCCGTGGCCTGCAGCATCGAGTTGTTCACCTGCAGCATGGACGTGCTGAAGCCGATAGGCGGCGCCGTCCCGCTCGCCGCCGGAGCGCTCACGATACTGGGGTTGGTACTGCTACTGGTGCTGCTATTGGCCGAGGCTGGCGACGTCGTCGCCGAGGTCTTGGACGAGTTGCCTGGCTTGGCGTTGGACGCGATCATGTCCGCAAGCCCAGCAGCAGTGGTGCCCAGGATCGCGGGCTTTGGTCGGAGTGTCGAGCCCGAGCTCGTCTGTTGTCTGAGCGAGCCGTTGAATGTGGCCATCGACGCGTCCGTTGGAGTGGAAGACAGGGGTACGATCGCCGTGGACGAGCTCGTCGTTGGTGTTGATCCTGTTGCTACTACCGTCGAGTTTGGTGGCGTTGCCGTGTTGGGAGCAACGAGACTGTTCGCCAGCAGGAACGAGGCGTTGAGTGCGGCCAGGTGTGCCGCGTGGACCGACTCGGCGGTCGGTTTCTTTGCCGCGAGCGAGTTACTGGATGCCTTCAGGAACGAGTGATTCATCAACACGGGCGTGATGGAGATCGGCGTCGTCGCTTTCTCGGGCGTCACTGCCCCCTTGTTTTTGGCCGCAATCTTCGCCTGGACGCTCGAGGCTTCCTTGTTCTGCCACTCGGCGTTCCTCGGTCGGAGCTCACTTCCCTTCACGCCGACCATCTGCCGCTTTGAGGCGTCGCGCGTGTTGCTCTCTTCGCTATCAGCAGCGGCGCCTCTCTTGCGCGTGCTGATTGAAGCGCCGTTGTTGTTGCTGTTGTTGTTGCCCTTAGAGTACTGGGCGCCCATCGAGTCCACGAGGTCGTAGTAGTACGTGCAGCGCTTCTTGGCGCCCGCCACGAGGCGCGCCGGGTCCGTCGTCTTCTCGTTCGCGCGCAGCCAGCCGGACACCTCAGCAAAGCTCTTCTCGAGCTGGTAGATCTTGGCGAACACGTCGTTCGGGTTGCGGTCCGTGTCGACGCCGCTGGCCTTGATCAGTTCGAGGATGTGCGCCGCAATCGACGCCTTCGTCTGGAACCGGGTCTCGTCGCCGCCTTTTACCCAGCACTCGTAGTTCTTGGGCACGCGCAGCCACTCGAGCAGCACCGCAAGCGAGTTAATCTCGGGTGTGGGGCCGTCGCAGTTCCAGGGCGAGCGCTTCTTGCGCTCGTTCGGGCTCGCGCGCGTCGCCCGCGCGTTCTCGCCGCCATTCGACGACGCCTTAGCGGCGGCACCGCTCTCCGGCAGCCCGGGCTTGATCGCGTCCAGGTGATTCTTATGCAGCGCGTTGTAGCAGCGCTTGCCGCACACCACGCGGACGGGCTCGTCGGCGGGGCGGAAGGGCTCCGTCACGCGCAGCGAGCAGCTCCGATGCACGAACTTGGCGCAGCCGGTGCGCTCGCAGCGCAGCACGCGCTCCTTGTTGGACGCCGAGCACGACGAATACTTCTTGAGTACGCATACACCGTCATTGTTGCTGCTACTGTTGGCCTCAATGGCAGTGGCGGGAGGCGCGGCGGGTGCGAGGGTCGCCATGTTGAAGAGCCTCAATATTTAGTTTCGTCGATATATTTTCTCGCTTCGCTTGCGGAGATTGGTTTCTTTTGGAAATGAAAGCAAGAAAGCGCGCGCGAAACTAGGAAGATCAGGTGGACCACACCAAGAGCGAGATTCTACATCTTTGACAATGAGTAAGCAGACTTAAAGAAGAAGAAGAAACAGCATTTTTGTACGATAGATACTGAACAGAATAAACAGGTTTTTATATATGTGAACCCAGCGGTGTTCAAATTCTAATTTGAATGAGCAAGTACATGATACTGACCAATCAGAGTTCTTTATTTTTGAACTCTTTTTCAATTGGCTGAAAATCTTCATCTTGTACTTGAAACGCCGCCGCTTCATGCCAATCCAGCCAGCTCCATATCGACCAGGACCGCGATGCCCAAGAAGAACCGCGTGGCGTCGAGCCGACCGGCAGCTCCATCGTCGCCTCCAAAGACCGTGTGTTACGGCCCAGCAACAGCTGGTGGTGCTGCTAGTGGCGGTGGATCGGCGCTGCGAGGTGTCGACCTCGTGGAGCAGGTCGCGCAGAGCTCCAAGATCCAGAAGCAGCGCTGGCTCGAGTGCGGATTGACAAACAACATCTCGTGCGTTATAGTGACGTCAGTCTTTAGGTCTAACGCCTATCGTCGATGCGATACTAGGGTCTACACAAAACTCTGGGAGCGGAAGGCGAAAGTGGATATCGCGGACGCGATCCTCATCCAGGGCGGCACGCCGCGCGCCTGGTTCTTCACATCAGCAACCACAGGCGTACGATTTACAGAGCAGCCTGGAGTAATACAGTTCTACTCATACCTGTGTGCTGATGCGCTGTGTAGGAAATCCTCAAAAAGCACGACGAGAAGCTCAATGCGATCGCGATCAAGAAGCACTTTGTGCGCCAGAGCGACCCGAATCTGCTCTCACGCCAGCTCGCCGTGCTAGTACATGTGAGCTAATGCGGGTTCACACCATGCTTCTTAACTTCAATTTGCATCTAAGCTATGTTTTGTCTATGCTAATTTCTAATTTGATTCATCTAGGAAGACCGTGACGGCAGCATTCGGTACTCGACGCTGAGCGATCTGGAGTTCAACACGGCGCTCTGTCAGCCGTCATCACAGCTCTGGATGTCGAGCTTCGTGCTCCAGCCGTTCACGCCGCCTTCGCGCCAGCACCCGCTGTATCCAGGCACGTTCGTCGCCAAATTCAACGCGCTCGCGACAAGTTCCTGCGTACGCGTGTTGCAGATCGACGCCTACTTTTACGACATCACCAGGGCGGCAGCGCCAGTTGTGAGAACCAATGTTGCTGCTATTGCTGTTGGTGCTGTTATTTCTGATAGTGAGGCAGCAGACGATGCTGCACCATGGAGGTCATTTACTGATCCTGTTGCTTCCATTGATCCTGGTCGAATCAGCCGCTTACGACCACAGCCTGCTTCGACTGGATCGAATGGAAACACGCATCTCCATCAGCTGGAAGAGATCATCAAGAATGCGCTCAGGAAGCTCGTTTTTGAGATCGAAAGCGCGTTCAAGGACAAACTGCGGCTGCTGAATAGCGAGTTCCAGGTCACGAGCACGAACCGCCTCGTGCTGGTGCGTGTGAGCCACATCGTGTTCTTCTCGGACCTCAAGAAGCGCGACGAGGGGACGGCAGCGTCCCATGCAGCAAATGCGTCTAAGCAAGCGAAGAAGACCCAGCGGCCAGCGGTAAGTGCTCTGTAATGCATTAATTTGCCCGGCATGATGGAAATCTGACCTAAGTTTTCTCTCCTGCCTGGACAATACCTAGGCTCAGTCTGCGTCGTACCCTGGCGCCAAGAAGTGTGCTGGAGGGCACTTCTGCCACTGCAAGATCTTCGCGTCTGCTGCTGCGCTGAAGGTGCCGTTGCCATCGACCCGCGAGTTTCAGCGCATTACGCGAAAGGTGCGCTCTAAGTTGCTTTGGAATTCCTACTTGCTACTTCAGCACGAGTCAACTTGATCCTCATCAAAGCTTGCTCTGTGAAGTCCATGTACTTGAGCGAGGAAGAGTCCAGGTACCTGGAGCTCTTTGGCGCCCACGCCGAGGCGAAGCTCGCAGTCTCGACCATCACGTCGCGCAACCGCCACCCGCAGGACGCGTTCACGAAGCTGCTGCAGCGGCGGATCTTCATGCTGCAGAGCACGATCTGGAACCCAAAGTCCGACGCGTTCAAAGTCAAGCCGCGTACGTCCAGCTCTGTTATTTTTCTGTGACCTGAGTGTATTGAGTTTGGTTATCGCCATTATCTGACGCATGCGTCTATTGTTTCACTTTGTAGTCGAGTTCTCGGACTCGAAGAAGCTCCCACAGCAGTACGAGATGGTGCAGGTCTGCAAAACGTGCTACCTCATCTACCACGCGATCGACGGCGAGCGGTTCCAGGCGAGTCGGTCGACGTCGAAGGCTGCGGCGCGACTCTATAACGCGAAGGTCCAGTCGTCGATAGAGAACAGCGTCTTTGAGGCTGCTGCGGCTGAGACGGCTCGAAGGCCCACGAGTCCAGTCCTCAAGACGGCGACGCGCGCGTGGGAGCACGATAACAAGACTGAGGGTTCAACTAGAGGGCTCGGATCCGGCAGCTCACCGTTGACTAAGCAGACATCTTCACGCCCAGCGTCTGCTTCCAGTCGATTGGCGACGACAACACTCGGCTGAGCTGGCATGAGACACACAAGCTTTAATGCGTCACCCTTCAGCGTAGATCTTAACTTTGCTGGCAAAATCGATACTCGGGAGCACGTCCTCATCGCGGCGCTTGAAGCAGAGACAGACCGACGCTATCATGAACACAATCTGAAAGACCGACCAACAAAGAAGCACACGCAATCATCACGCGTCAGTACCATGAAATCGACCAACCGCCAAGGCTTACATACGTGCCAAACAAAGCCAAGAGGACGCACTGGGAATATGAGCGCCAGCAGCACCGTGATCGCGATCGCCTTGATCTGGATGCTCAGGTCCTGGAAAACAAACGCAGCGCAGCCGCGCGTGCTTGTCGTCACGGGGTTGAGGCCGCAGGGGCCATACGGGAGATCGTACTCGCAGCGTCCGCTTACGGCGCAGTCCTTCGTGGGCAGGTACGCCTTGGAGCCAAAGGCATCACATTTCACGCGCTGCTTGAGCTTCACCGAGGTCTCAGTGGACGGATACGAACTCGGGAACGCGCGCGTGTCGTTCCAGCAGTGCAGCGGCAGCCCGTTGCCGCAGCAGAGCTTGTTCTTTTGCAGGTTGAGCACCATGGTGCGGTACGAGCCCGTGCTGAGGCTGCGCGTGTAGTACGACTGCCACACGAGCGTGGCGCCGGCGAAGGCGTCGCTGTGCAGGAACTGCTCGCACTCCTGCTGCTGCTTAATGTCCATGACGTCGTAGAGCCCGACCGTGAGGCACGCGACCTGGGCGCTGAGCGGAAAGGACGGCACGGTTTTGCCTAGCGCGACGCTGCCAAAGAGCGTCTGGAAGAAGAGCAGCACCGAGAGCAACACGAATTGCTATGAGGTACAAACAGTGAGTGAGTACGTTGGTTTATGAATGAGTGAGCCAGTCGGCAAGTCAGTATTGAACTGACCACGAGCAGCAGAAACTTGTTCTGCGTGCGTGCGCTGTAGTAGCCGAGCCCGGCCGGGAACGCGTACATCAAACCCGTGAAGATGAGGCCACCGCCGACGTGCTTCAGCGAGTTGCCGAGCAGCTGGTGGTAGTGCTCGCTGTCCACGATGACGGCGCCGAGGATCACGAGCAGTAGCATTTGCAGCTGGTCACACAATGAGAGGAGAGCAGTAGCACGTGAGACGAGCCTGCAAGATAGAGCGAGATGGCTACACTTTGCCTCCTCCATCCATTTACCACACTGAAGCACCCGGCGCCGGCGAGGAACTGCATCAGACTCTCCTTCGCGAACATGAGCTCTTCGTTGAATGTACTTGCTCTCACTGTTCCAGATAATTAATCAGTCAATCACTGAGCTGATGAACTCATGGACATCTTCAGCATCAACGTAGGCATGTCGGCGACTGTGATTGAGTAAAAATACACAGCGAGAGCTGGTGTTAAAGCCATTTTCGGATCTCAAGAGGAACCTGAGACTTTGGTTATCCCAAACGTTTCTGCAGTTGGCAGCAGGCAGAGCTCAGTCCTCACTAGGCAAGAGCTCTACAACAAATGGCGTCGCCGGAGCACGCGCCGTCGGCGTGGCAGGCGCGCTTTGGGAAACAACATAAGCCAAGTCATGTCAAGACGTCATCATCCAGTCGCAGCAGTAGAGAGCCACGAATGAATCAGAACCAACATGTGCACACGCATCAGCGTCCAGCGTCGCCCTCGATCGCAGATCAACTGCTCATGGCGCTCAACGCTCGCGAGAAGAAACGCGTGAAACCAGAGGAAGAGCTGAGTCGACAGTGCGTGGAGGAGCTACTGGGCAAACGCAATGCGTTCGTGCCGGAGCTTCGCATGAACCACGTTCCTTCACAAGACAAGGCGGTTGCAGTCCAGGAGCTCATTCAGAATCGACTCAGAGTAGAGTCTCAGGCCGACACGCTGCGTCAACAGAAGCAGAAACACAAGGCGAAGGCTCAGATCGAGAGAGCACCAGGCAAGATTCAAGCTCCGTTTGGTGCTAGTGCTGTTGCTGACGTGAAAGCCCAGCGAGAAGCAGTTTCCGACCGGAAGTCGAGTGCGCCGCAGTTCATGAGAGCCAAGCTCTTTGAGCTGGAGGAATTCTCAAGACCAAGTAGTAAGCGTGATGCGAAGCAAACTCGGGACGAGAAGACAATTGGATCTCATAGTTCAGCTGGCGTTAAGCGAGGTCACTCGACCGACATGGCCGTCAACAACAAGGTTGAGAACGGACCTCGTGGTTCAGCTCGTTCATCGTCACGTGATGGGACTTTGAGAGCAACGCCTCGTGGAAATGGTGCCAGTAGCGATCCGCTCAAGCAAATGGAGGAGCGACAGCAACGTCTGCGCAAGATGAGAGCCGCGCGAGCAGCCAAAAAAGAGCACGACAACCCAGCTAATGATCATGACTATTCATCAAACGACGCTAAACGAGTAATTGGTGATCGAGAAGAAACTCACAGCAACCAAGACGATGATGTCTACGCTGATCGGTATACCACTGGCACTTCCCGCCCACGCCACACAAGCTCAGCGGCAACACGAGACGAGCGACTGCTCCAAGAGAAGATCGAGAAGCTAGCGATTGAGAATCAGCAGGCGATCGAGATCGAAGAGCAAACGCGTCGTAAGCAGCAGTTAAGGAAGCTCCAGGCGCGCGTTTTCTCTACTTGGAAGCGCCAAAGCACTGCGAGGAAGCTTCAGAACGCTCGCGCAAGACAGGTCTTTGAGTGGCGATTGGTGCAGAAAGTATGGCGAAACTGGAGGCAGATCTCACAAACGATGGCTATCGAGCGCGTTGAGCAGGAGACGCGGACGAGACTCGCTCGTGAGAAGCAGGTGCAGATACAAGCGGACGCCTTCTGGCGCCAGAGGCAGCTTCCAAAGTGGTTCTTCCGCTGGCTCGCGAGCGTTCAGGCTCGCAAAGAGGCCAAAGAGCTGGAAGTCGCTCAGCAGAAGCGGAAAGCACAGGCGCAGGAGCTCGTCGAGCGACTCATTCGGAACCAGTCCAGGCAGCCAGAGGATAACGATGGTGAGCATGGCGGTGGGCATATGAATGAGAGCAGTCCAGACAGTGCCGAGCTGGAAATTGACATCGAGATCGATGGAGAAGAGGACGTCCACGTGCCAGAACCGCTTGCTGAGCGAATGCGTCCACCAAAGAAGGGCAGAATTACAACCGCGACTCATGCAGCTGAACATCAGCACCGCAAGTCAAAGGCCCCACAAACTAAATCTGCGTGGGGACACAAAGCCGCAGCATCGTCGTCTCCCAGCCAGTCGTCTGTTGCCAAGTCACCTCCTCCACCTCCGCCAGTGGACTCACTGTACGTGTCCATGCAAGAACGTGCTGCCGAGCGCAAGCAGCGTCGTGACCTGCTCAAGCAGAAGTACGAGCATCTCGAGCAGGAGAAGCGAGAGGTCATGGCGATGCAAGTCGCGGAATGCGAGGCGCAGCTGCTGAAAGCCAAGCTCGAGGAGCGTGAGCGCGTTCGCGAGCGCAAGCGCCAGGAAGCGCTCGCAGCGCAGGACAAGATGCTGCGCATCGAGGCGCTTGAGGCGCAGCGTCGTCAAGCGCGCAGACACGACTACAAGCGTTTGGTATTCTACTACGGCTTTCTGCCTCTCAAGCGGCAGTGGGAGCTCTCGAAGCGGATCGCAGCCCATGCGACGCAGTGGCACGCGCTGCGAGTGCTGCACAACCATTGGCACCACTGGCTCGAGTTTGTCCACGACCGTCATGTGGAGCAGCAACAAATCGAGCGCCAGAAGCTGGAGATCGCTGCCAACCACCACGCGCGTGCTCTCAAGCATCAAAGCATGCAGGGCTTCAAAATCCTGCACCAGCGCATGCTGAGCACAGAGCTCGCGGTCCAGCGACAGAGCAAGTGGAACGCACTGCGACGAGCATGGAGCTCCTGGCAGCGCACGTATACAGTGCAATGCATGCAGCAGAAAGCCCAGGAGCGACAGGCGGTGGCGCAATTGAACGCCAAGAGGCTGCGGCGCGTGTGGCTCCAGTTGCGTCTGGCGGTCGCGGAGCTGCGCGAGGAACGCGAGCGGCAGCAGGAGAAGCAGCGGCTGTGGGGGAAAGTGCGCGACTGGCTCAACGAGTGAGCGTCGTAGTCATCCGAAATGGTGACGGTGATTACTCTCCGAGATTCGGGAACAGCGCAACTAGATCCGAATAACCAGCTGGTTTCGGAGCAGAATGTTCGAGTCGTTCGCTTCCCAGGACGCCTTTATACAGCTCATGTAGCACACTTTCTATGATGTCGTGAAGATCTCGGGCTCTCACAAGCATTTACAACTTATGCCTACAGCATTAATGCAACAATCGGAGGACCTTTCGTTGGGTGGTGCTTTGTCTGATGAGCGTGCGCCGGTTGTAAGAACGCTTCAGCTCTGCTGGGAGAGGTGATACTCGACAGATACTGACACTGACAGGCGGCTGACTGGCGAAAGGCTGTTCGTGCTGGGATGCCAGCTGGCTACGGTGCGTTTGGCTTTGTGCCCCTTAATATGTCGGGATAGGAGACATTGATGGTAGACATTGACGACGAGTTCAAGACGCAACGCCCTCCCTCCTGCTTTAAGGGTCACAACAAGTCAGTGTGCCGACGCTGTGAAAACAGATGGTGATGGTATGGCTTTTGCCCGAAAGCCAGTTGTTTCGCGAACGAGCGAAAAGAGCTTATAGCCCACGCTCCGCACAGCGCTCCTCGATCTCTCTCGATGGAGCTCCTCACTTCACAATCGTCCCGATCCGACCCAAGTAAACACCAGTAAACATGGCTCCTTCTGTCACCAAGACCCTCGTGCTCGCCACCGTCGTCTCCAGCGTCGCGCTGGTGGACGCGCACCAGTACGTGATGGTGCCAGCGCCCACGTGGACGGTCAAGACCCGTGCTGAGCAGTTCAACCCGCTCGCGTTCCTCGAGAACCAGGGTTTCAAGACGACTGCCGATTTTGAAGCTTACTACCGAGCCAAGGGCTACAAGACCCTGCGCGCGTTCATGGACGACAAGAACGCCTACAAGGTCGACTCTGGCGCCGACTTTGAGTGCGGCTGGAGCAAGCTGAACGGCACGCCGCGGCCGATTCCAGCGAACGGTCAGCACCGCTCGACCGGCTACACGCACGATGGCCCGTGCGAAGTCTGGCTCGGCACCACGCGCGTGATGAAGGGTTCGAACTGCCACACCGAGCACCCAGGTACGACGTTCAAGATCGACTACTCGTCCTGCAAGGGTGAGTGCACGCTGCGCTGGTACTGGATGGGCATCCGCTTCCTCAAGAACAAGTACTCGTGGCAGGTGTACAAGAACTGCG
>JAADXK010001190.1:0-10400 GCA_023337805.1 Globisporangium barbulae | reverse complement strand
CCAAGCCCACTCGAGGCACGCCATCTTGTGCGCCTTCGTAAGCACGGGGCTGTTCTTGCGCTTGACGTAACACAGCGTATCTTCACGAGCAAGCAGTCGACGAACCGAGCGAGCAGAAATCGTGAGGTCGAGCGCTCGGACCAACTGAGACGAGCTGTACTGACCGGTTTGCGCTGCTCTGACAATGCGCCGAACGGTTGTTGCGAGCAAGCTGGAGTGTCTTCCTGATCGCCATGTGGTGTTGTAGCGCCCCAGATCACGCAGGTATGCTTGGACAACGGTCTTGGGACGTCGAATCGCCGCTGCAATCTCTCTTTGGCTCCTGCCGGCCGCGTTCATGGCCGAGATCTGACCTTGCTCATAGTCGGACAGTGACGGACCTCTTGGCATCGCAAAACTTGTTCTCTCGCTCTGAAAGCCACATATAAGTGAGTGCTAAGCCTGTTTAATATAAAAAAACACTTTTTAGAGGCAAACGAACGCACCTGAGGCAATAACGAACGGCGCTTCCAAAGTGGTCTTATATATCCTTCCAGGGGCTTGGCGCGTTATTTCTAGAGTGCCATCAGTTTTGATTGGATTGGGATGTGGGGAGCACCAAACGAGTGGTCTGAACGAGACGAGTGGTGGGGCGTAATTACGCATGTAAATATGGCATTTTGTGGTCGCAAGTGTAAAAAAACTGGTGGTCTTATAAGTATGGCCAGCACTGTATTCTGACCAATAGCTTCTGGGTTTCTGGTAAACTACGGCAAGATTACGATTGGCCCAAAGATCGCCTATTGATAGCAGCACCTTGCAGCATTCGTCACAATCGGACTGAAATTATTGGGACACGATTCCGAAGACCCGTAGTCACGCCGAAGAGAGAAGAAGAGCTGGACCGCGCAGGTTTGTTCATGGAGTTGTGCACCGAGAAGCTGCTTGACACTGAACGACATTGTTAGTGAGAGAGCGTGACGACGGAGATTCATGATCAAGCGCGGCGACGTGAAGCCTGCCCCAAAAGAAGCAAAACCTGAGGTCGATGACGACGGTGCGTTGAGCGAAGGCCCCGAGGCGCGGCTGCTCTCGTTGCTGGACGCAATGCAGTCAACTCTGACGATCAAGCCGGCTGGACGAGTCGTGTACATCAATCTGAGGAGAGCGTTTTTCCAGACTGGGAAAACCGGATACTGGCTTCAATACCTCTCGCGGCAGAAGTTGCCCGCGCTCGTTTGCTCATACTGGATCAGCTCTGCGATATTTCTCGTGCTGCCATTCTGCGGCGGTTCCAATATGCTCATCGCTTCCCTGCTGACCTGCCTTCAAGTCGTGTCAGCCGCTCCCACGATTTTGTGCTCCATCGCCAGCCTGAACATCGACATCATCTACGTGCTGCTTACTGAATACGAGTTTCGTTTCGTGACGCTATTCAACGCCGTCAACTGGTGCGCGATTGCAGCAGCATTCGGCGACATTCGTGCCGCGAGCTGTTGCACAATGTGGATGACGATGCAGATTGCGTTCATGGTCGACTCGAATGTCCGCTCACTCGAAACAGCTCTCAAGACCAGTTTGGTGCTCATTCCGATTCTGCTTACGGTGCTCGTGTATTCGTTCGCCGATGCACTGGGAGGTAGCAACACGCGAGTCGCATCGATCGGAACACGGAAGATCTCGATCCACGACATCCTTCTCACGACTGCACTGACGCTCGCGTTGTTCTTGGCAAAGACGGTCTATCACCAGCGAGGTCGAGTGAATGCACGCCCGCGACTTCCCGGCACAAACCTCGTGTTCTGCTCGATCTTCCAAAAGCGCTTGACGTTGCAGAAAGAGCTCCAGAGCGCCTCGCGAAGGCAGGCGCGGATCTCTCCCCACTTAATCGTGAACCCGGGAATCCCGCTGCTCCGCTCTCACGTCGTCATGAGCCACATCAACACGAAGAACACGCTTCTTTCAACACCTTGGTGGTTTGTAAAGATGAAGTTCTACCGCGCGAGTCTTGCCTTCCTGTTCCTCACCGGCATCTGGGGCTTTCTCGCCCTAGTGTACGCCACCATCGCAGCGCAGCTACACCGCAACGACCCGGCGAGCGTGTATCACTCGAGTATCTCATACACCGCGCTCGCCGCCACCGTGATCTTCTGCGGCACATTCGCGAGAATGCTCCAGCGGGACCTCACTCTTGCTCTCGTGCAGTCTTTTGACGTGGCCTTCTCGTCGCTTCAGCTCTCGGTCGCGAGCGTGTGCCTGTGCGACATGATGCGCTGGGACTTCCGCTGCGTGAACACGCTCACGTGGTGGCTTTGGTTCCACTGGGTGCTCGTGCTCGACGCGCTCACGCCGCCCGTGCGCACGCTGCTGCACTTCAAAAAGTTCCCGGCGTCCTGCGTCGTGCTCTTCACCATCTACGCGTACCTTGCGGTCCTCATCCTGCTCTACTACTACGACAACACGCATCTGCTCGACCGCGCGTGGTTGAACGCGGGATCTCCTCTACCTTCTCGGCTGCCGCTTATACGCACAGAGAGCGTGCTCGTAGGACGGCTCGCGACACTCACTCTCTGGAACGTGCGGCTGCTCTGGGATCTGGG
Organism: Globisporangium barbulae; assembly: GCA_023337805.1. Lineage (NCBI taxonomy): Eukaryota > Oomycota > Peronosporomycetes > Pythiales > Pythiaceae > Globisporangium > Globisporangium barbulae. The sequence continues at coordinate 7,821 of JAADXK010001190.1, read as the reverse complement.
AGTGTGCGCTGACGCAGAACTGGTGTTTCTGCGCGACCTGGTCGAGTTCTTCACTCCGAGCGATAGCAGCGCGCAGCTGCTCGGTCTGGCGACACTGAGCCCGTGGCGCATGTTCTTTGGATCGATCTCTGGGGTCGCAGCTGCACCGCTGGAGAGCCAGCGGTCGGGGAGAATAGGCGCCGTCCGCCTGCAGAATCCGCTACGATCACCGTCCTCCGTTCACAGTTACAATGGAGACTGCACCTCAGGTGCATCAATGCGGTGCACAGCGGCCCAGCTGGATTTATCTCCGTGCATTGACGAGGAAGGATCTGACTGTGAAGAAGACGAAAAGTAGCGGCGACGGATCGATCGGACGACGAGCGCAAGACGCATGTAAACGAAGCAGAGGGTTCATCACACCATAACACGCTGATCAATCGATCTTGGCGTTTGGATACTATAGCTCTCCGTCAGCTGGAATTTCCAAGCGCTCGCATGACTCGGGGAGTGTCACGCCCGATACTCAGGGAACGGCATCCAGTGCCTAAAGAACATGCTCCGGGAACATTCGGAGTGTTTTGTGCCGAGTACGCGATGCAAACTGATTACCCCAGATTCTGAATTCCTTCTCTTCATACTGTCGATGAATCGTACAGTGGCCAATTCGTGTGATGATTGGCTGCTACTTGTTGCGTCACCGTGTTGGCCGACGCGACGTCCATGCTGATCACCTCGTACTTGGTCAGCGTCCCGTTCGCGTAGAACATGTCATTGCACGTAAGACAAGAAGCACACATGCAATACACACATTAGCAGCTGTATAGAAGCTAACTGCAGCCCCTCGTGCTCGTAATGACGCACCGCAGGTTCAGCAGCGTGACGTCGCCCTAGAGCAGCACGCTCTGCTTCATCTTGAGCGTCGCGACGATGGACGTCGCCAGTCGTGGTCAGCGCGTACTTCTTGCCGTTTACGCTCTCCTTCACGCCCAGCGCCATGTCTTCAAGTACCAACCAGCAATAGCGAGGAAGGTCAACGAATCGAGTCAAATAAGGACATCATTTATGAAATTTAAAAATTGCTAATATTAGAGGATCTGCTTATCTTTTACAGACTTGTTTCAGTGCGATACGGTGTGGTATAAGTGAGCCAGTGGACATGATCTTCATTTTCCTACAAAATTTATGCTTAAAAAGGTTGATGTCTACCTCTTTATAATACTTTAATGAGGTGGACATCAACCTTTTTACGAAGTGGACTGGCTCGATGTTGAAGTTGTCGACCATCACTCTTCTCTTGTTGGATACAGTTAGTATAACAATTGAGAATACATACAGTACGTCATGGCAAATGGGCGTGCCGGTTCGCGCACAACGCTCACGCGACACACGTCTGTCTGCCAGCGAGCCGCAGCGCAGTGACCAGCGCCCGTGATCTCTTAGCCGGGTGGTAAGTGATAAAGGTCGGTGGCAGTCGACCAGCATTACACAGAATGGCGTTCCTGCGGCGCAAGAAGCTCGACATCCGCGTGCCAACGGGCCAAGACGCCGTCAATTTCCGCAAATTGCTCTTCCTGCCAATCAAAGACACGGAAGACTTGCTCTCAAACAAGGAGTGGGACCGCGTACGTTTACACGATACTGCTACTCATCAACGGGTGTCTGATGCCACTATCCAGCACGTTACTGCGTCACTGACTTGTTTACCTCTCGCTGTGTCGGTGCATTTGCCGTCGTCATTTTTCGACACAAAGTTAGATTTACGATGCTTGACGCTTATGAAGACCAAGATGCTGCGCGCGTCGTGCATCGCGCGCGGACTTGTAAAGAAAGGAGGCAAAAAGAAACTTGTGCAGCGCCTCAGCGTATCCTTGGCAGAGCAGAAGAATGCCGGTGCGATTTTGTTGTCGTTGCTGTGATGTTTATGGTTGCAAGGGGCGATCAGCGCAGAGCTGATTGATCTACTCACTCTCTTTCTTTTGCTTCATGCTCTGCCAGAGTTTCTTCGGCGGCAGGAAGAGGAAGAAGAGTACCAGCGACAACTCGACATGCTCGGTGGAGTCTGGTCGTTTGGCTCAGGGTACTCTGGACAGCTCGGACACGGAGACTTGGAATCAAGCGGGACGCCACGAATCATCAAAAAGCTTCGCGGAAAAGGCATCAGCCAAGTCTACGCGGTAATTTTGTCCCGTTTGCTGTGTGTTTGGTGATTGTGACTTCCTCTAACAATCTCTACTTTTGAATGCTTTACAGGGATTTGACTCGGATCTCGCGTTTGCTGTGACCCGCACGTGCGTTGTGTATGTTTGGGGCAAACGGAATGCTCCGACTGGGTTACCACCAGGAGTGTCGTTCAACGCGCTATTGAAGAAGACCTACACGCGTACGGATGACCTGGATTCAAGCGATGATGAAAATGACGATCGTGGGGATGAACGCCAGCACAGGGATGACGGATTTCCAGCGACAGTCAGAAGCGATCAAAGCGATGACGAAGCTGATGAAGGTGGCGATGAAGACTTTGTAGATCCAGTGAAGCTCTTCACGCTCTGTGGCGAAGGCATCAATCACATCGCGGTCGGTCGAGTGCATTGCTGTGCAAAAACCAAAGACGGCGATGTATTCACGTGGGGGCAGAACGATCACTGCCAGCTCGGCAATGAGCCAGTCCACAACCTGTCCGAAGCACAGTCAAAGAAAGCGCGTGTCCGGTACGGGCTCGACAGCCATGAGCCTCAGCTATGGGAGCGAACTATCCCTGAAACCTGCATCATCAAAGCAGTTGATGTCGGCACGAACCACACTTTTGTCGTCACGGAAGAAGGACAAATCCGCGCTTTTGGGGCGACATTCACCACGAACGACCACTCTAGCTTGTCTCGAAGCTTGGCAAAGCTAAACGTTGCTCAGGTACGTCTCAGAAGATGGCAGACACAATCTACATGCGTAATTGACACCGCGTTGAACGCTAACATTGGTTATTGTGCCTCCAGATTTCGTGCGGTGCCATGCATGCAGGCTTGGTGACGTCGAACGGTCAAGCATTCACATGGGGAAGCGGCGATGGTGGGTAAGAAGGAATCGGCATAGCCTTGATTCCTGTTTAGATATTATGGAGTGACGCGTAAGTTAACCTGCTTCCTGCGTGTGCACTCTAGTCGTTTGGGGCATGGCGACACGACATCCTATGTGAACCCAAAGCTCGTTGAGGCTTTAAAGAACGACATCATCTTTGAGCTCTCATGCGGATGCTGGCATTCAGTGGCGGTAGTGCTGATACCACCTCTGCTCAAGGGAGGACTGGTACGCATATCTCTTTGTTCTTCAAATTTATTCTGACGGACTTCTCACAAACTCATTGTTCAATCGTTACTGGTCTTCGATGCAGGTGTATACTTGGGGTAGCGGGCGACTCGGTCAGGTTCGTGGACGTTGGATTTATTCTTCAAACGACAAGCTGAACACCATAACAACGCAACAATTCGTATGTGAATGAATCTTGTAGCTTGCGCAAGGAGAAACGCAGATTTCTCTTTCTCCTGGTCTCGTCACAGATCTCATCACGACTCACGCCTTGATCAAGAAAGTATGCGCTGGGATGTACCACAACGTGGCTTTGTCCGTCGATAACGAGGTGAGAAGGAGTAGCGCATCTATTCCATTAAGAATGCATTTGCTTCCGTTCAGCTCAACAGGATGTATGCTCTACCTCGAAACAGGTTTTCACGTGGGGAAGCAACAGTAACGGGTGTCTCGGAAGACCTGAAGAGCTCGCCAACCTCGAAGAAGGCTTCTGTGCTGTGCCTGGAAAAGTTGAAGGAATGGAAGAGTTTGTCGGTCGCCCGTGCTCAAGTACGTTGCTCTGTTCTGTTCACAGTTGACGTTCGTTCGTATGAAGCGATGAGAACACCTCACTGCTTCTTATGGCTGCAGTTGCATGCGGAAAGGAATTCACGTTGATCGCGACGAAGCCGTACATCGGACCGAGTAGAAAGGAGCTGGAGAGACGACAAGAAGTCCAAGCGGAACAAGCTCAAAGCATCAAGCGTCAGTCAAAGAACGTGAAGAATGACCAAGTGCAGCAACTCGAGCGGATACGACGCGGCAAAATCTCGGCGATTGTGAAATTCCTCAATGCTACGTTCCCCAAGTGCACGATTTGCACCATCGGGACCGTTTGCCCCGGATTCCAGCGTGACAACATCAATCCTGCGATGTGCAAGCATTGCATGCACGAGCGGCGAAAGCATGACGTGCTCCACAAGGAAAACAATCGGCGAGGCACGAAAGCTCATCTGGAGTATTTACTGGAAGTGATTGACAAACTCGTTGTCACGATAGATTTTACTCAAGTTCCAGACATCGAACTGGAGGAATCTCTAGAAGAAGAGCTCGACGACTATCTCAACATTACTGAGTGATCTCCCTCTTTCATCTCACCCGGAATTTCTCCTTCAAACTCGACAACGCCTTGTTCTCTAGATATCTTCCAGACTTGTTGGGTGATCTATTAAACTTTATATTTATATAAAAAAGCGCGTCCGAATAAAAAAGCTCATCAGTTTACAAAAAATGAAAATATATAGTTACTCTGTTGCGTAACCTCCATACAAAATGGTTACTAAAATCGGTAAAATGTGGCTTGCCGTTTTGTATCGAGATCACTATTTGAAGGACCAGACAATATTTACCGATTTTAGTAACCATTTTGTATGGAGATTACGCAACAGAGTAACGGATCATTGTAAATGACCAATTACCCTGCTTAGATATTAACAACATTTTCCAGTTAGTTAAAAGATCTCCATGACATGAAACAAAGCCATCATACCAGGTTGCTATGCTGATCGCAGTAGTTTTCAGCGGAAATGACCGTGATCATGGGCGGCAAGCACCTGTCATCTCGCTTGTTCATGACTTCATACTCTTTCGAGTTGAAGTAGAGCATGCACCCGAGCTCAGCGTACTTGTGAGCACGAATAGCCGCCAATAGGTGATTTAGCTCCAACGCCAGCTTCCCCTGCACTGTGTTTTCAATCGAGATCTACTACAAAGCTAACTTTAGTTGCAACACGATTTGCGCCTGAAGAACAACAAGTGACAAAGAGCAAGTGGCAATGGTGACGACCAGACTCAACAGCAGACGACAGGAAGACGACAGCAGAAGCCCCACCAGTGAAGAAGGAGGACCAAGTATGACCCCAAGCACGGAGCGAGACGATAGCATCGTGCCTCGGGTGCCTCAACCGCTGTTCACCATCCTGAACGCTCCGAGGCTGACCGGTGTCACATACGAGGCGCTCACTGAATGACCCCAGCGGCGCACGGAATACGAGAAGGCCGTCAAAGCGAAGTGCAAGCAAACTCACGAAGCGCATGAGGTAGCGGTGATGTAACGGGTCATCTCCGTTACATGGATTAGTATGGGACACACCACCAATATTTAGTGTGGAGAACACAAAGTATGCGCTGTCGTTACGTCGAGTGCACTACAGCCTCTCATCACCTTAATGTCTGAGTGCCAATGATACTAGCTCGTAAGAATAGGTAGACTTGAATTGGGGAAAATTTAAGTAGTGCGGTTAGTCTTAGAGTTTGTATGCAGCTATAGTTTAGAGGACATTATAGGAAGATAACCACAAATACATTTCAGTATTGGTTTTCTCGTCGGAAGAAACAAGCAGGTACCGAGCACCAGATACATTGTATCGACAAGGGTTCTTGTCGCGTTGTTAACGCTTCCTCAAAGCAAGGTGCAGTGTGACCCCGTCACAGGTGACGTCAGCGCGAAACTCGTTCGACGAATCCCTGCTCGAGACGCTCTGCGAGATTTGGTGGGACGTGAAGAAAGAAGACCTGACCGACGAGTTCCTGCTGAGCAAGATCCATGCCATCGTGGAAAGCTTAAAAAACGAGCGCTGTCCAACGTCGAAGAGCTCTTTCGGAAGGAGTTGCACCTCGATGTGACGAAAACGGGAATAGATGCGTAAGTGACCGGGTACTTCCATTTATGCAACCAAATCGTCAATCGGAACGGCTTGACTTCCGTGTTCGTAGGAGGACACGGTGCAAGGAGAAGTGCAAGATCCTGATCAGCTTGCTACTTGGACGGTTGAAGAAGAAGGTACCCAACCAGATAGAGTACCATCAGTCAGACGCGAAGAGCGACATCATAAAGCTGCGTACGTGATTACGAACCAAGCGTTCGATCAAGAAAAGGAGGAACGGCTGATGAAGATGTTCAAGCGGGAGTCGCATGCCGGGAAGGACGCGCGCAAAGACAGGCGCTTCGAACCGTACAAAAAATCAACCCCATAAGCAGCAGTCGGAGAAGCACCAAACCGTGCAGGCCGTGATTGCAACAGCGGACCCTCCCAAACAAGCCCCTTTGTCACAAGGATCCAAGGCAGAGTGTTTCAGCTGTGGGGGTGACCACTCCAAGAAAGACTGTCCCAACCAGCAGAGTGGTCAGCAAGGTAGTCAGAAGCGAGGCTCCGAAAAAGAGTCAAAGGAAGACAAAGGTCCAGCCAGGAGGCAACGCTCATCTGAAGCGAATCAAAGAGTGCTTGCCGTAGAGCCAGAACACGGTGCTACTAGAAGGCAAGTTGGAGCTCCCGTTCCGCTCTGATAGTGGTGCTGATTGTTCGAGTTTAAGCGAGACCCTGTTCCGACAGCTGACAGTGGCCAACCTGAGTACTGCCAACGTCCACCTGGAATCACCGATTGCGTGCACGACGGGCAACGGCGACCAGTGCGAAGTGACAAGAGTTGTACTTCTAAGGCTGTCGTCGTGCACTTTGGCGGGACCCGTCTCGATTAATACGACAATGGAGTGCCTGATTCCTGGTGCCGGCGATGAGTTCCTGGAAGCTTTTCTCAAGTACTGCCTCCTCTATCACCACGTCAAGGGTGGGAAGATTGAGCAGAGCCCATGGGGCGAACCCTACTGATGCAACACAAGGAACGGCGCTATGCACTGGGACTTCTTGTCGCTGGGTGACACTTTTGGCAGTGAAAAGCGCCTGCTCGTGCTCAAATATGACGCAACCCACTATTGCGAGTTGGTGCCGTACGCTATGCCTACATGTGTGGTGGTGGTGGTGGTGGAAGCTATCCTGCAGTGGCACGCTTGGTTTGGCGCACCCCCAGTCTGGATCAGTGACTAAGGGAGCTACTTCAAGAACCGAGTTGTGGCCGAGGTGTGCACGAAGCTCAAGTGCCGACAACGGTTCACGATGGCTTACAACCCGTGGATTAATGGCAGCATCGAGAGGCTCAACCGAGACATCATCCAAGTACTTCGCGTAATGTGTCTCAACTAAAGAGTGTACATTAAGGACTGGATCTTCTTTGTGCCGGTGCTACAAGCAAATCCCAACCGCACACAGGTCCCATCTAGGCAACAAGGCAGCAATTAAGCGTTTCTGCGCGCTCCCACTCCCCACGCCTTTCGACATCTGTGTGGGCCTGGAGCAGAAAAAGGTGCTGGGGATGAGCGGTACTTCCGAAGAGATGGAGAGGAAGCTGCACGAACTGAAGTAGAGCGTGCTCACCATACACAAGGCAGCGCGGAGAGCGAAGGACAGGCAGCGAGGAACATTCGAGCACAGCGGCACTTGAAGCAGCCAAATTTCAGCGTAGGAGACTACGTGCTATGGTCTAGAGTGAACCAGAAGTACCAGGACAAGCTACTGATCGCATGGGTCGGCTCGTATCAAGTTGTGCGAGCTGACGAACACTCTTTCAGTGTTCGACACTTGGTGACAGGGATAGAGACAGACGTCCACTCGTCCCAGCTCAAGTTCTATGCCGACGCCTTCGAGATCAGCGGGGGGGGGGGGT
>JAADXK010001189.1:0-10410 GCA_023337805.1 Globisporangium barbulae | reverse complement strand
TGTGGTCTCAACTGTTGCATTTTGTATCGCATATCATTTTGTCTTTCTGGCAGTTAGTAAATTCGGCGAATTTATTTATGGTGTGAAATTTACATGTACATGCTCTTTTCCTCCAAGGTTCGGACAAATGCTTTTTTGGTGCACATGCCTACGACAATTAACTCGAGTATTACGGTAATGACTCACAGCCATGTCAAATAACAAACTCGCGGACTTCCTGCACAATCGAAGAGTCAAGACTTCGACTCTTTGGAGTCTCTGCCCCCATTTGCAACAAGTCATCGCGTGTCAAGAGCCTACCTGCAACATCTATCGGCTTATGCTTCTTTCTCTTTTCTTTCTGTTCTTCTGCTGAGAGCGTCAGCACTTCCAAAATGATCGCTAGGCGGCGGATTAACCACTTCGCTCTCATTACATTTCTTCCTGCGCCACCACTGTTGAACAACCTGACCCACCGCACCACTTGAGGGTACGAGAGGGGAAAGAGGCCAGCAGTCTTGAACCCCGCAGTTGAGTTTCGGCCTGTCACTGCTTGATTCCATGCCTCGCTTCCAACCTGAACTGCTGTGCGCTTGTCAATAGAGGCAGACCCTGCGAAAAGAAAAAAATATAGTTAGCTTAGGTGATTACATTTCCGATCCAAATAACATGCCGTGTACCGGCATTCATCATGGTGCGATGGACCAGTGTGCGGATCCTTCTTGTACGCCGAGAAGACTGTGATGTCCAGTGGATGAATCAAGTGTGCTGTGTTTGCAGGCAGACGCATGCAAAGAATTTCCAGTCGCCCACCGATGTCAACCAACTTGACTGAGAGATGGAAGTGGTTGGTGGTGTGGTCGATGGCGTGGCTGCTTGCGTGTCAGGTGGCGTGGCTTGCGCAGCAGCAAGGGCGTCAGTGACCTTCTTTCTCAATGGTCGTTCTAGGAGACCGTTCATCTGAGCAATGTACGAAACACCTTTCAACTTATCATCACTCAGGCGTGCACGCACCCCGGCGGCTACGGCCCATTGTGGGATTGAGGTCTTGTGGGTGCGCTTATTAGGGACGAGCGTAACATCTTGATCACGCGCTCGCTGCACCATGGCCGTCGTAGATCTTTCGCTTCTTGTTTTGGGTAGAAAACGGGGTTTTCTCTAGAACCACAAAAGTTGAAGTTCAATTTCCCTCGATTAAATACGCATGAAAAGGAAAGATGATGCTTTAATGAATCTATGCTTATAGGGACTGAGATGCTGGCCCATTTTTATGGCTAAGCTGCCTTATCAGCCTGAAAATGTATGTGGATACAGTTTCAATATGTGGGCGGCTTATCCATATCGATGAATAGACCACCAGATAAGCCGCTCACATATTGAAACTGTATCCACATACATTTTCAGGCTGATAAGGCAGCTTAGCCATAAAAATGGGCCAGCATCTCAGTCCCCTATAAGCATAGCTTTATCGAAGCATCAGCTTTTCCTCAAAGTGCAACAGTCGGCCAGCCACGCATCTTGCATGGCTCCGTTTTCCCAAACGCGCATTCGACTGCTCCACACAGCAGCACCCACCACGAGGGCCCACCGCATATATAGAGAGAGACATGTACGGCACCCAGCAGCAGCAGGGTCACGACCAGGAAGAGCACCACCGGCTGCTGCCATCGTACTCGCCCGCCGGCGCGCGCCTGGAGCGGGGCGGCGGCGGCGCGACGCATGTGGCGTCCGCGTGGCCCGCGACCTTTGAGGCGGGCGTCGAGACCATGTGAGAACGAGCTAAAGCATGCGTATGTGACTGCTATGTGCATGTGCGCTAATGTGTATGGCCTTGTTAATATATAATTGACAGTATGGCGTCGCCGGCCGCGATCCGCCGCACGTACTCGGGGTCGTTCTCGGAGCGCTCGCGCATCCTGCAGCCGCGCGAGGACGAGTTCGCGGACGTGCATGGCGGCAACGTGGGCGCGGCGCACGGCAAGATGAACTACAAGGAGGCCGTGTTCAATGCGATCAACGTGCTGCTGGGCGTGGGTGTGCTCTCAAGCCCCTTCGCGCTGCGCTCGAGTGGCCTGCTCATCGGCATGCCGCTCTTTTTCTTCTTCACGTTCGTGACCAACCACACGGGCAAGCTGCTCGGCTACTGCCTTGACTACCAGGAGGGCATGCAGGTACTGCTCGTAATGCTTTCTCTAAAACTGTTCACGCTGCCTTTATGGCTTGATACGAACTGACTGTTGCGCGTGTGGACTCGTTGACAGACGTATCCAGACATCGGTGAAGCCGCATTCGGCACCCGCGGGCGTCTCGTGATCAGCGCCATCTTCTTTTCGGAGCTCTTCACCGCCTGCGCGATGTTCAACGTACTGAGTACGTACAATTCGCTAGCTATTGCTGTAGCCAACCAATGCACTGACACTGTACCCATTTCCTTCCTTCATTCCCCACAAACAGTCGGCGATACCTTGGCGGCGCTGCTGCCGTCGTTCACGGAGCAGCAGCTCACGGTGTTGGCGTTCTTGCTCATCATGCCAACGCTCTGGACCACGCACCTGTCGCTACTCTCGTACTTCAGTATCATCGGCATCCTCTCGTCGCTCTTCTGCCTCTACACGGTCTTCTACGTGGGCTTTGCGATCGACACGAGCGCGGCGGAGTACACGATTGGCAGCTTGTTGCAGCCGCAGCCACTCGAGGTCATCGCCGACGCGGAACGCATCCCACTGGCAATCGGACTCACAATGGTCGCGTTCGGCGGCCACTCAGTCTTCCCGTCCATCTGTTCGTCCATGGCGGACCGCACCGAGTATCCCAAGGTGCTCAACGTGGCGTACTTGATTGTGTGTCTCGTCTACGGCGCGATCGAGCTTAGCGGATACCTGATGTTTGGCGTGCACACGACGAAGGAGATCACGCTCAACCTCATCGCGGTTTTCCCGGGTACGCTCACACGCCTCGTGATCTGGACGATCGCGCTCAACCCGATGAGCAAGATCGCGATCACGATCACGCCCATCGCGCTCGCGCTCGAGGAGTTCGTGCTCACGCCCGCGGAGATGAGCGCGCCGCGCAGCCGGCGCACCAAGGTCTTCCGCGCCTTCCTGCGCACGGTCATCGGCATCGCGACGCTCTTCTGCGCGCTCTTCGTGCCACACTTTGCACGCGTGACGTCGTTCCTCGGCGCCTTCTTCGCAATGCTCGCGTCCGTCTTCCTGCCGTGCATCTGCTACATCAAGCTCTTCGGCCACCGCCTGCCGCGCTGGGAGATCTGGCTCAACGCGGGCCTCGCGGGCCTTTCGCTCGTCTTCGCATTCATCGGCACGATCGCGTCCTTCATCTCGCCCGCGGAATAGAGCAGCAGTAGAGAGAGAGCCATTAGACCTCTTTCATGCTCCTAAGTTCGTTTAGATTCTCTGCTTCATTCTGAAGCAAAACGTTATAGCACACTCGCGACATCAACAGCAGGGCATCGTAGCCCTGTGTCCTATTTCCGTGCCTCGGTTTTCTTGAGAAGTGTTGAGAGATGAAACGCAAGTCGGAAATACTCAGCAGGGCTCAAAATACTCGAGCTGTGTGGTGGCCGCTTCGGACGAATGTAGCGAGCAGCATGCGGCTCAACTGACAGACAGCGCAACGATTGATGGAGCTGCTGGTGCTCTCGTCCGCAAGCAAATTCCTCTGATGCGCGGCGGCAGCAGAGACGAGGCTCTCGGATCACCGTCGCTGCATCTCGCGCCCCTCGACGACCGCAAGTTCTCCACTGCAGCTGAGCAGCCACAGCAGCACGTGGCGTCGCCAAAAGCCCAGCATGTGTACAGCGTCCCAACGCTCGACGAGCTCATCGAGAAGTCCAGACATGACGCGATCGTCAACCTCCAGCGATGGTAGGTGGCACCACCGGCCGTCAACATGTTGCTCCTATAGTCACCCTAACATCAAGGATGACAATGTTCTAATGATTCCACTGTGTGCTGTAGGTGGCGGCAGCGCCACGGCAACCAGAAGCGCGTGACCGAGTTCCAGGAGCTCGTTCGCTCGCACGCCAAGGTACTGATCGACAGGAAACGCAGCGCGCGCATCCGCGCCAAGATCCGCGAGCTGCTGCTGCATGCGGCCTTCCTCTACTTCTACTCCGCGAGTACGCACGCTGACCTGAGCGGCGAGCGGCTCTTCCATCTTGCCAACGCCCCAGTGGGTACGTACGCCCCTGTGGAGTTCTGTGTCGATGTGGTGATAAAGATGCTTCGACTCACGAGTGTGTCTACTATGCTAACAACCTTGTTGATCCCGTTAGCTCAGTACCTGAGCGCCGAGTTCCCAGCAGCGACGATATCTTCAGCCCCGGAGCTCAAGCGTTTCCACCGAATAGCGAACGCTCAAGAGCTCTTCGCGTGGCTCCAGGGACCATTCCTCGCTCTCTCTTATCCGAACCCAGTATCGCTCTCGGAAGAGAAGAAGGACGGTGAGCTCGTGTTCCAGAGCAACCGCGTGGTCGGCGGCATCCGCATCGGCCAGCTACGCGTCCTTGAAGCCAACTGCTCGTCCCGAGTCACCACCTATTTCTCCAGCGCACTACTATCATCGGACACCAGCACTTCGTCGTCACTGTACTGCTACGGCAGCAGCAGCGGCGCATTTCAGAGCCAAGACGAGTCCTCCGAGGCATTCGGCGGCAAAGATGACGCTGCGTTCCAGTTCGCTGGCTACAATGGCACCAGCACACTATCGGAGCGCATGAAGCGCTTCTCGTCCATGACGAGCGCCACGAGCGGCTCCGATGCACTGCCAGCCCCCGCTTTTTCGGTCGTGCTCCCACGCGCCAACGTCACGCAGGCCGCTCAAGTTCTCCAGTGGCTCGAAAATGATCACTACGTCGACAGCCACACACGCGCGCTCATGCTCGACGTGAACCTGTACAATGTCATGCTCCAGTACGTGCTCGTGCTTCGGTTCGTCTTCGAGTTCCCCGCAGGCGGTGGCGTGGTGCCCCGGCTCGTGACTACAAGCGCGCCTGTCACCAAGAGCTTCCTGTACGACAGTGACGCACTCTGGAAATCCGTCTGTAGCCTCATCGTGCTCGCGTTCTACGTCTACTTCCTGTTCTCGGAGCTGTTGGCGCACACGGGACGACAGCGCAAGGCCGCAGCGCTCAAGGCGCTCAAGTGGTCCTCGCGGTTTGGCTCCAGCGCGCGCGTGCTCAGCCTCGTCGTTTACCTGCTCGTGTGGCTCATGCGTCTGCTGGCGCTCGTCAACTTCCCCAGTGTTTTCCCGCTCGAGAACAACACTTTCGTGCCTCTGCGCGCGTTCACCGAGGCCTTTCGCATTGCACAGCACCTGCTCGCGGTCAACACGTGTCTCTGCTGGCTCGTGCTGTTGCTGCTGCTGCGCGTGTCTAAGAACGTCGACGCCTTCGTGCGCACGATACTCATCGCCAAGACCAAACTGCTCTCACTGCTGCTCTGCATGGTGCTGCTGCTCTACGGGTCTGCGAGCGCCTTCGCCGTGGCACTGGGCTCCCAGGTGCGAGGCTTTGAGAGCGTCTCGGCCGCGATGAAGACGCTCTTTGCGTTAGCATTCAGCCTCGGTGGGGTATCGGACTTCGTTTCGTCCTATTCAGAAACTGGTGATGGTGGTGGACCTCGCCCGTATCAGGACGTGACGATCACAACGGCGCTCTTCGCGGGCTTCCTGCTGCTCCATGGCTTTATTCTCGCGAACCTCTTCCTCGTCGTCATCTACGAGTCGTACCGGAAGGCCGTCGAGGAGCTCGAGTTCCAGCAGCAGCAGTCGTCGCACAAGCGCGTGCACTTGGTCATCGAGATTGCAAAATACGCCAAGGTGCTCTACGAGCAGCTCAAGACCACACTCCAGTGCGTCTACGGGACGCTGCACTGCGCTCACAAAGCCAGGAAGAAGCTCGTGAGCCGCACGTCGCACATGTCGGTAGTGCGCGCGATATCGTCCTCCAAGATCATACAGAAGAGCGCCAAACTCATCTCGAGCCACGTGGGCGCGCTGAGCGACTTTGGCGGCAAGCTGGTGCACAACGTGGTCTCCTCGGAGCGCGACGATGGAGACGACGACGAAGAAGACCGAGACGCGAGCAGCAACGGCGGTCACTCACGCGGAGGAGTGAGGATGGCCACTAGCGAGCGAGGTTTGTTGCTGGGATCTGGTGGCGGTGGTGCTGGTGGTGGTGGAGATGGAGTGCTTGGACGAAGACGAGGTGCTCTTCTCTCACACAGCGCACCAGGAGGAGAAGCCGATACGAAGCTGCTGCAGGGCATGATCCTCCAGTTGGCACTGCAGAACGAGAACCTCATCCGCTCGATCGAGGAGATCCGCAACGACGTCAAGAACCTCACGGCGCTCAACGCTATGGACGACGCGAGCAGGCGGAGACTCATGTCGCCCGCCTCGCAGTCGCGCCTGAACGGTGTCGGCAAATCGCACTCCCGGAGGCAATCGATGGCTCAACAACAGCAGCAACAGCATTTCCATTCACAAACACCGCCGCCGGTAGTCATTGAAGACCACGTGAAGATGCTGGAGCATGTGTCATAGCTTAGCAGCTGGACGACTTCCGGTGGAGAGAGAGATGGTGAAACCAATTTTGAAGGAAATTGTCGGCAACTCGCGAAATTGTCGCCGACAATGTTGAAACTCCGCTTTAAAGAAGTTTATGAATCAATACAAACCTCACATGGCATGAAAGCAATTGGTGGCTGGTAATTAATCGTTATGAGCAAAAGAAAAGCTAGCAAAGGTTGTGTTGGTGATGTGTGTGGTGCTATGGTGATGTACTACTATACTATCGGTGGCGGCGGTGGTGACTCGTCGTCCTTCTTAGCGTTCTGGAAGGACGTGAAAGTGATGGACCGCCGCTTGGTCACCTTCTCGCGCGGATTCGCCTGGCGCGTTGCCGCAGGCATTCCCACTTCGATGTCATCCACGCTGCGTCGCGGAGGTCTTAATGACGAGCTTGTCTCGCTGCTGCTCAGGCACACATACACAACACACCTTAGAAAATCACACACTTTTCAGATCCAAGACACTAGATGAGGAAATAGGCACACGTACCCTGTTATCCGGCTGGACGGACGCCGCGAGAAGATCCCGCGCTGGCTCGCTACGGACTGGAAGCCGAGGCCGCCCAGGATCTCGGTGAAGCACATGGTCGCTGACATGTCGAGGTAGTTGTCGATCACGTGGCGACTCACCTGGTCCGACTGGTCGCCCGCGTTGCCGCTGCCGTCGTCGTCGTCCGACTCCTCGCCCGTGCTCATCTCGCTCTCGTTCTCGTTGATCGTCGCCATGGGGCTAGCGTTCGTGACGGCCGTGGCGTCGTCGTCGTCTTCCGTGGCGCCCTCGGCGGTCGCTAGCCCTTCGGGTACGCTCGGCAGATGGCCCTTGAGACTGTCGGATCGGCCGTCCGACGACGAAGTGAAGCTGAAGCCGCGCTCGAGCATCTTGCGCTTCGCGTGCGCCGGCGGGTGCGCGGGCTTGCGCTGTGAAAGCAGCACGACGCCGAAGATCGTCGTGATGATGCCCAGCACGAACATGAGCGCCTGCTGCACCGAGAATGAGCGGATCTCCTGGAAGTAGATCACGCCGCCGAGCACGCCCGTGATGATCCAGTACGCCTGGTAGATCGGCACGACTGAGAGCGCGTCATAGTGCACGAGGCCGCAGTTGAGGTAGTGGATCTGGCAGAGCAGGCACCCGATGAGCGCCAGCGCCAGTAGGTACGACTCAAAGTGCTTCAGGCAGCTATCGCCGTGGAACGCGGCCTTGAGCAGCTCGGCGCACGACTTGGCGAACAGCACGGACTGCCCGCCCATGGTCCCCGACAAGCTACAATGTATGGAAACAAGCAAGTCAGCATATTGTTCCACAGCGAAATGAGTGGGCAGGAAGGCGCCTGTCAAAATGAGAAGCTACGAAGAACAAGGTGACTCACCCCGAGTAAGCCACGAGTCGCACGCGAGCCCAGAAGGCGGGCTGGCCGATCTGGATCATGCGGTGGCGCTTGCTCGTGAGACTGAACTTCTCGACGAGCTGGATGAGTCCGTAGTGGAGCGCCACGCAGAGCAACACGACCACAAAGTACGCGCCTGTGTGTGTGGTAGTGACACCACAGAAATCAAGATAAGTACACACCATTGTCCATTCAGGAAAGCCTTGTCTGGTGAACGTACATGTGAGCGGGTCGCGGTAGAGCTCCATGAGCATGCTCAAGTTATACGACGGCGAGGTGTGAGACGCGAACACGACGGCGATCGTCGCGCCGGCAAAGATCACGAGCGTCGCCGCGATGTCCTTCCGTCCCAGCTTCTCTTTGTTAAAGCATGGCGCGAGCATCTACAACATCACACATACAGACACACGTTTACTAAGTACAAGTACATTACCTTGCACAGGTAACGCTGAACTTAGATCGATTTCCGTACCATGTTCCACACGAGCGTGAGCGCGGCGAGTGGTGCCAACAGACTCTGCGGCGCGAGCCCAAAGGCGACAAAGTCGAGCACCGAGCCCGCGAGAATGAGGAAGAAGCCGAGACACCAGAGCGGCAGGCGGTACACGGGCGTGGGCTCCATGCTCTGCTCCTGGGCCGTGAGCTCGTTCTGTTTGAGCGCCTTCTTCTGCAAGTTGATGCCCACGCTCGCGAAAAACGAGAAGACGACCGCGATCGTGAAGCCCACGATCCACGCCGTGTGCTTTGGCCCGACGTAGTCCGCCTCGAAGCACTTGCCGCCGTCCGAGATGCCCGCGAGCGCCGTGACGGCTGAGGCGGTGGACTTTGATGACGATGAGCTGTCACCACAGAAGTTGGCTTTCGCTGAGCGTAACGAGTTCACCGAGAGCAGCGCCGTGCAGTTGATCGTGATAGTCGCCGTGCAACTCTCGAGACAGAAGCCCTGCGGCGTGCCCAGCTCGCACACGTTGAAGATCTTGGCGCACTCGGCGTGCTTGAGCGCCGTGCCGCACGAGTCGTTAGCTGATACAGAACTTGCATTAGACGCCGTGAGCAGCGTGTAGAACTCTTCCTGTGCGGCCGTGTCCTAGTGGCAAAAATGAAAATACATAGAGAGAGGTCAGCGAATGATTAGCGGAATGCCCAGTATGGTTGGCTTCTGACTGCTGTTGTTACCATTGCGCTCCAGGACGACTTGGTGCGGCAGGACGAATACATGACGAACTCGGCGCAGAACGGGATCTGGCTCTGCTTGGGCACGTCGCAGGACGAGCACTCCTGCACGCTGACGAGCGCCATGGACGACGTTGCCGTCACGCCCAGAGGCGCGTGCGCAGTCGCCAGCAGCATCATAAAGACAGCCAGCAGCAGTGGTATGCGCCTTGCCTCGCGTAGCATCACTCGCGAGCGTAATAGCGGTGTCGTATGCCGCATTTTGATAGCGTCGTCGTCCCAAGTACTTGTGCTGCAATGGTCGCTGCGACTGCTAGAAGAACGGAGCTGCTGACAGAACGTCACTTGCTCTCGTGATGCGGCAGAGGGCGGCGACAGCGTCATGCTCTGCTGATGCTGCTGGAGCGCCTACTGCTCGTACAGCAGGGTCTTTTGGTAGCCTGCGTGTCGTCTGTGCCGGCAGGGAGCGGACAGACACAGCACAGCGTTGCGCTTTCTTGGGCTCACTTTGGATGAAACCAACCTGCTCATGAGTTGCTTTTAATAGGAGCCCGTGTGGCTGGGTGCACCTTCTTGGATTACTTCCATGTCACATAAATCTGATTTGTTACATTTGTGTCACAGTTCTGGATTTAGTTTTACCAGCTTCCAAAGAGATCTGAATATTGCTTTGTCAGCCCCTCCGAAAACATTCATAGAACATTCACTGTTGTACGATATTGCTGGAATAAACCACATATGTTGATAGAATGTAGCTGATGAGGTCGTCTGAAGAGATCTAGTGATGTTACTTGTGCGTTAGTCTTCAGACAACTTTATGATTCTTTATGAAACCAGTTCTTCAGACAACATTTGTCATTCGGCATGAACTAAATTTGAAAAATTGCTGTAAGTCAAGTTTCCTTGCTTACAGTCCGCCTAATTGATATACTGTGGCTGTAAAAAGTCTCCGCACCCTCTCCAAACCGATCTATTTTTCGGTCTTGCGAAAAAACGATGAGAGGTTGAGCAAAAGAACAGATGCATCGTGTTGAACGGGTTATAAGAAGCTGAAGGCTACTTTGTTTTTGAGCGAATGAAAAATTCAGACTTTAGGAAGTCGAACCTCCGGTTAGGTACGACCCAAAAAGTGTCCGCACCCCGAATGAAATGTGCAGTTTTGCTGGAATATGAAAGAACAATGAGTGAAACCCGACCCCATGCAACTCCTTAGTACTTGGTGGGACCTCCCTTGCTCTCCTTCACGGCCTTGAGGCATCGTGGCATCGACAGAATGAGTT
>JAADXK010001188.1:0-10414 GCA_023337805.1 Globisporangium barbulae | reverse complement strand
CATCGCTGAGGCCAAAATGCCAATGGACAAGCGGAAATGAGTTTGAATGGCGAACACGACGGTTGTGGCAACCATTCTCCATGCTGTATCGACTTTCTACTTGAGATTCGCCATCAACAAAACAATTAACGATGGAAGCAAAACTGGCTGGCTCGTGCTGGTATTTATGGCGATCCGGTCGACCTCGGATGCCTGTTGGAGTCAACTGGAGGTAGTAAAAGACCCGAGCCGACGGTTGCAACTCCATTCTTTCTCAAGAAGTCTCGAGAAGCTCCGTTGGAGTACGAGACCTTGCAGTTATAGTCTGCTCTATCAGTCGGTTTGTTTGTGAGTGCTAGTTGAGAAGCTCTAGACTTGACATTTTACTAAGAAAGGACTAGGGATGGTCTCTTGGCAGTTGCCATGACGAGTAGCGATCACAGCTAACCGAGAGGGTGTGGTTTTGTGCCTTCAGAGGCTTTCCACATCCTCAACCCCAAACTTACCAAGTGGAGCCCGAGTGTTCTCTTCTTTCCCTGCCTCTTTGTCACTTCAGCATCACTGCTGGGTTCCAGACTTCCATGAGTAGAACCCCCAAAACCTCCGAAGTAGCACCTCTATTTAAGCCATAGTATTGATAGGATCTGTCGGGTCGTGTCGCGTTTGGCTCTCACCCACTTCAACGTTCAAATGTGTCTCGAAGGTACGCAAAGACGCTCAAGGGGCTATTCATACATCCGTGCAACATTTCAGATCATACTGGCGCTGCAAGACGAATGATCGATCCAACTCTGAGTGAGCAAAGGGCAACTGAACACGAGGTGGCGAAGTCAAACGAACGTGGCTGGTGTGATGTGAGTGTACGGTGTACATCCGAGTCCTGGTTGGCATCGAAAGCCGAACGTGCAAATGCGTGCGCCAGCAGCTTTTGCGCCGGTGACAGGGGCTCTGTCTGCATGGTGTACGATACAGTCGCTGTCCCTCTTGGGGAACAAACGCACCCAAGTGACGAATTGTGAGCAAATGCGTCCGGGCGAATGGTCCCTCTCACATGAAGCCCAACGTACAGAGTTTGTTCTGTCTGTTCCATGCCATTCGCGTGCCGCAGCGGTTGTCGAGTTGCAGCAGGCAATCTGTCACATTTTGCGTGCAAGAGTGAGTGGTTAGCTGGCCGGCAGCGAGTGAGCGGCGAAAGAAATCACCACCGGCATTGGTGTCTTGTCGTGAACGAGAGCGGAAGGCGCGAGGAAGCTGAAGCTGCTGCTACTGCTGAGGCTGTGAGAGAAAAGGCGGGATGCGCTACGAGCCTTTAGTATTCTTACGCGGATGCGCTTGCTCGCTTTCATGTTTCATGGAGAGCTCTTCCTTTCGCCCAAGAGCTCACCACCCTTGGGCCGTTAACACTGGCGACCAGCGCTGCAGATGGCTGGCTGGAGTGGCGGGCAGCCGTCCAGCTGCTCCTCAGCACCGCTCGCGATCGGACGACGAACAGCACTAGCTGACTGGGATGCGCGCTCGTCACCGCACTACCAGCCAGCCATTCGGTTCCCAGATGGGTGCATAGCGGCTGCTGCTCTGAGACATTGGGCAATGGCTCTCTTGCTGTCTCACTTGCTTCGAGCGCCTGCTTGCTTGCTTACTCGACGTGTTTGCTTTGCCTGATTTGCTTGCTCGTGTACTTGCTTATAACTCTATGCAAGTGGCGACGGGACTTGTGCTTGCATGCAAACTTGTTTGATTGGATACCGTGAAGCAAGCGCGCTGGTAGCCATGATAATGGATGAGATGGAAAATCATTCTCTGGGCCTCCTCGGGTGTCTCAAACAAGTCAGGGCAACACCGCAAGCGGCTTGGATAATGCACTGCACGTGTTTGGGTGAAACGCAAAACGAAACAAGAAGCGGATCACTCGTTGCATTGACGAGATGCTTGATATCCACGGCTGTTGCGCTTGTTTCGCCCCTCATGTCCCCGCAAGCGAGGAGGCGGACTGGAAGGAGTTGTGTAAGCAGACGCCACTGCACAATCGCCTGAGAGCAAAAAGATCAGCTCCCATTGCCATCAGGCTGAATGAGCACGAGACTGGGAATACGCAGCTTCGGGTGATGTGATAAGCAAACAGATTGAGGTGTCGAGCGATGAAATGCAAGGCAGGCTCGCGGCCAGCTGGGCTTTGTTGGCTCTGGTGCTCAATTGCTTTTCTTGTCGCTTATAAGAGAAACCCCGAACCATCGTGCGAACCCGTTTCTCCCGTCCGTGTCAAAAGTTCAGACTTGCATTTTGACGGTTTCCCAGAAATCCAAACCCAACCGCGCAAGTAACACTCGCAAGTGCATGCAGCGCTTGTCTTGTTGTCGACGTTGCTTGTTTGCACTTGTGCTGCGCACAGGGTTGCACAGCAAGAAATGAACCAAAAGAGATCAGATTGTTCATCTGCAAACACACGTGGCTCGCAAGATCACTCGACCGATGGATGTGGTGCGGTGGCTGTTGTTGTGTACTTGTGACTTGCTCGCTGTTACGCTGCGCTCGGCAACGGCGAAACAGGAACGAAGGCAGCAAGTACCTGAGAACGCGCTGCCGTGCATTTGTATGGCGCATTAGCTGAGGTGGCCACACGTTCCTCTCGTGTGTGGCCGCGTGGCAGGTCGGATAACAAATAGCGCACAATCTGAGAACGAGACCGCTTGTTGCATACAGAAAACTTGCATCGCATGCTCTTGTATCACTCATACAAAAAACAAGCAGTACAATACTTGAATGGTGCACATGTCAGCGAGCCAGCGCCCCAAAGTGACTGTTTTGGACGTTTTCGTCACCGAGTCCTGAATGCAAAGAAAGCGCCGGCTCTACACTCGCCGCGGCTTTGCGTCTTTACTTGTGAGCATCTGACTCGCAGCTTCACGCAAGAAAACAAAAACAAGCAAGCAACCTAAGAATAAACTCTTGTGCGGTGTGTTTCTGTCTGTGAAGTTGTGTTTGCGAAGATCCATCGCTGTCAAAGAGCCTGGTATAAAAGGGGAGGACGAGCAAAGCGCAGCGTGTGGGGGAAGGATCGAAGCTTTCCTGGCAGTCCAGACTGGTGCTAGCTTCGGAATTAAGTTAACGGAGGAGCAAGTGGACCCGATTTCAGCACGGGCCTCTTGCGCGTGTAACGTGTGCATGCAACGCGAATCTGTTTGCAAAGAACTGCTTCCTTAATTTGTGCTGCAATTTGCTTTGTGGGCTTGCCGGTGCAGCTTGCTATCGAGCAAGATTTGCAGCTGCCGATCTGAGATTTGCTTGACGCAACAGCAAGTTTTTTGTTTGAGAACACAGGCAAACAAGCGAACAAAAGGTCTTGGACCGCGAAGATGAGAGAAGCCACTTCGTTTGTTCATTCGTCCGCGCGGGTGTACTTTTGCCCATCTGAGGGAACGAAGCCATCTGAAGATGCGCCAGATGTAGTGCTCTTGGACGGGCGCTGCCACAATGGCTTGCTCGATTGCGGCCGCAGGCCTCGGGATCTTGTCGCCCTGTTGGCATTGGTTATTTTTACTGGGCAGTTCATGCGAGAGATCCGGTTTCTATAGCAGCCTAGGTGGTAATACTGCAGCTCTTATACCGATTGACGGTCAACAGGTTCCCAGACGTGTGTACAAACAAGCTTCGAGCTGGCGAAGCAAACAAAACCAGACTTGTTCCGCGTTTGTGGGCTCTGCTATTCTTGTCGCAGTGGCGCTTCTCCATCTGCTTCTTAGCGTCTTAAACAAAGCAACAACACCCTGGGTGTTGTTGTATCACTTGTGTCCGCAACACCCTGAAACGTCGCTCACACGGCACTCGCTTGATCACCTGCCTCGACTTGCAGCACCGCCGCTGCTTCTCTCCCAGCTGCTGCATGAGCCCTGTATCAAGTCACCAAGCGCGACATTTTGGTTCTGCGCATTTGCTTCAAGCGTTCGCTGGCCTGCAAGTCGCTCTCAGCAGAAGCAGAGCACCTTGCACCTGGGAGGCTGCAAGTCCAGTGAGCATCTCTGTGAGCCATTTTTTCAAGGTTGAGGTTGGCAAAGTGCACCAAAAAGCATTGATGATGACCGACGTCGACACTGCAACAACAAGAGGCAAGGCGAGGAGCCGAAATGGGTTGCTCCCGTCCGAATACAGTGGGATGTCACTGGAGAGATGAATGGACAGAGCGCGCGCTGTCCCCATCTTCTTGATCATCGATTCGCCGATCCAAAATCCGTGCCAAAATCAATACAGATTTTTGTGCAAATAAAGTTACTCTGTCAGAAAGTAAAACGTGAAGAGATCCCGCTCACATACAACGGCACTTGTTAGCTCGCATTGTTCCATTTTCCACAACTCTGCTTTAAATAGACAATTTAATTTTACGAGCACCCTCATGAACCCAAACACAGTTTTTTGCTCCAACAATCTCCTTCGTCTCATTGGTTCATCCAGATAATCGCCATCTGCTTTCGTTGGTGCAGTACAATCAGACGAGACGGATTATTTTCCTGGCTCTGCATTTTCAGCACGCGTCTCGCTCTTGCAACAACAAAGGCAAAGACGAGGAAAATGCGGCGCAAAACTTTCTTTCGCAAAACTGAAAAACAAATTGTCGTGTTTTGTCTTGTTGTTTTTTGCCACAACAAACAACAACAATTTGCGACGGCATTCGAAAACGAACGTTTTAGGGCGGACTAAAAATACACTTTTGCGTCATCCACAAGTGAACCAGCCCGTAACGACTTTCAACTGTCAAAATGTCAATCAGTTTGAGCGCGTTGCTCGGTTGATACGGTTCGTGCTGTTGAGCTGGCCAACAGGTCTCCACACACAAAAAACGCCTTTTGCAGTTGGTCGTCAGGCGAACAAGATCAGCTGGAACCCATGATGTGTTTCCACTCGAGCTCGCCTCTAATTAGAGGACCACAATGGAACGAGCTCATAGCTTGTGGCGGCTTGTCAGTGCCTACTTGCGTCAGTGTGTGGCCAGGTCGCCATCCCAGCCGGCGCCTATCAACTTGCTGTCGTAGCCTCCTTCATAAATGCAACGCGATGCTTCTGGCTCTCGCAGCCACAATTACAACTCACCAGCTTGCGAAACTGCGGCTAACGAGCGCGCTTTGTGATGGCGCCTGCTGTTTTGCCACCAGTTGGGACTGCGTGAGCAAGTCATGAGCGAGCCTGTTGTTGTTTGCGAGTGCCTCGGGTCCTGAGACGCCGGCAGTTTCATTTTGGATGACTCGACAGCTTCTACGGGCTCACGCATGAAACAAACGGCCAGATGCCCGCGCTGTCTTTCTTGTTATCTGGGAGAAGCGAGCGAATGACTTGATTGATTCCGAAAAAAAGTTGCTGTGAGGATGCCGAAAATGCCGCTCTCTTCCAAGCAGACTGCTGCTTGCAAAATAGCGATAAGAAATTAAGTAAGCAAATGTGGGTCTCAGATAGACACCACCTTGTGTGCATCCATTATTGTGTAGAAGAGTACTGTACTGTAGCGCCCACAGCAGCGACAGCAATGCAAAGCTGTTGAAAACGCTTTTATACGAGGTTTTTAGTACTGAGAAAGCGTTTTTAACTAGGCTTTCTCAGTACTAAAAGCCTCGCACAAGTGGGAAAAAAGAAAATAGTGCTTGTGGCAAAATTTTCTCAGCGGCATTGGTCCAAGTTTCGATACACAGTTTCTGTCATTTGTTCAGTCATACTTTGCCATCGTTTTCTTGTTTGTTGATGAAAACCTACGTGAAAACATCTCGGGATTCTTTTCGAGCCACATTCCAACTGACTCTCTTGTTGCTGTCGTTGGGCGATAACACCGCTCATGAATCCTTTCACGATCAGGATCATCGCAGGTGTGGTGAATAACAAAACGCTGCGAAAATCTTAGGAAATCTTGTTCAGCTCTCTCGATCTGTTCGTCTGACATCATCAGGATTTTATGAAATTTGATTTCATTTTCGGAAGTTTTAGAAAATCTGCTGGACGAACACATCTTTTGAGACAGTTCTTTTGAAGTTCACGTGCTATTAGGACATGACAGCTATACATATGCAGCGTATATATTGGTTACAATTTATAGCTTTCTGATTTTGTTGACACTCTAAACAGGAACTTTGTGTGGTTTGACTGTACATCCGTGTATAATGATTGTATTTTGTATTGTCACAACAGTCGACGTTTTGGAAAAGGACAAGACAAGAAGGGAAGGGTGATGGGCACACCCCATCCCCCTCGCTCTCGCCCGTTCTCTTTAAAACAGGCAGAAAGGCCATCAATCCACCGGATACCGTAGGCAGCAGCTCCTCCGATGACAGACGGGACAGACACGACGTCTTGGGGTTTGTTTGGCTTTTTAACTCCTGCCCAGACTCCTCATTCCCAAATTTGCGTCCCCGTCCGCAAGCCCAGCACCACGTCCGCACTCCCTATCCAAACGACAACAATATGGACGCGTGGATCCGCAACATCATGAAGAGCATGGCATTCGCCAGCGGCAGCAGCCGCGAATCCTCATTCGAGCCGGAGATCCTGCTCTGCAAGCGCAGCCGCACGAGCACCAGCAGCGCCACGACCATCCTCTCGGCTGCGAGCCTCAGCAGTGCGTCCGCGTCCTCGCGCTCGTACGAGATCCAGCAACAAGTCAACAACACAAACAACAACACAAGCAACAAGTGCAGCAAGACCAGCGAGTCGCGCATCGCCAACTGGGACAAGAAGCGCGAAAAGTGCCGCAACTGTGCGCTCATCTATCTCAAGACGCTGAGCCGCCACCCGGGCTTCTGCTCGGTTGATTGCAAGTCGAACGCGACGTACCTCGAGAAGGTCAACCGCACGATCCGCGCCATGAAGGACGCGGTCGAGCAGCGCCAGCAGCACGAGAAGGACGAGGCCGTCAAGGCGGCGGCCGCACAAGCCGAAGAAGTCGTCGTCCGCGCGCCGCAGCCGCAAGCAGAGGAGGAACCGGTCGAGGATGAGGACGAAGAGGACGACGCTGGCCGCACGCCGCAGGCCGCACACACGTTCTCGGAGTTCGGCCTCGAGTCGCGCATCCTAGACGCGAGCAACGTCGAGTGGGCTTTCAGCGCCTTGTATTAGAGAAACCCCCACCCACTCAAGCCACCGAGCACAAACAACCCAATAGTACCATAGAAGCCCCATATAGAATAGGAAACAAGCGAGCGAGCAGGAACGTAAAGTATAACATCATGTAAACTAGTGCGTCAGCAAAGGAGAAGAGCGTATTAAAACATCCAATCAATCGGCATATATTACCACCACAGTTGATCATCAAAAGCCATTCAAGACCCAATATGGCAATGCCTTCTACAGGAGCTGCTGCGCGACGATCGCCAGTAGCACAAGCAGCACAGTGAGCGCGACGAACAGATTGCTGTTGCTGCTGGTGATGGGCTGAGATGTCGCTGAAGCAGTGGCTGCCGAGGCAGAGCGTGGTGTTGCCACCTTCGCCATCTTGTTCTTATTTTGCTGCTCACGATGCAAGGCGGACTCGAGGAACGCGAGACTCGCACTAATGTCACTGCTGTTGTCTAAAGCACCGAGGATCTCGAGCGCGTTCTGCACCGCGAGCTCCTGCTCATTGCTCGCCGTCTCTCCGTCGTCCTCCTGGAGCACGTGCAGCAGCGCTGGGAAGTGCGGACAGAGCCCCGTGGAGCTAGACCATGGCAGCGTCGCGCGCTTTGGAAACGCGACGTCGCCACCATCGCGCAGCGCACATGGACTGCTTGTAGACAAAGCAACTGCGTCTTCGTCCGCGTATTTCTCACGGATGAGCTCGACGCGCAGCAGCAGTGACTTGACAAAATCTTGCTTCAGGTACGCGACTGCAGCTTCTTGTGCGTTTGGTGCCTATATTGTGCCCAAACATGCATCGACACGAGAAAGTGTTGTTGTTGATCAGCCATTTGCATGTAGAGCCCTCTTAATGACGAATCCGTTCCACAGGCGTAGAGGTTTCTTACATTCGCCAGCACGTAGGCGACGCAGCTGATCGCGCCGCGAAAGCGTCCGGCTCGACGTGGCTTGTTCTATTGCAATTGAAAGTAGACAGGCAGTGTCAGGAACGCAATCGAGGCCAACTTGTCCAGTAAAATAAAGCAAATGTATGTCAATCTCGGACAGTACCTCGTCGTCTGTAGATGTCATCGTCGCTGCTGGCACTGCGCTGATGAGCTGGACGTCGATGGGTCCACTACTGTTAGCAGCGCGGCGATTTCGCAGGATCCCCGTCGCGCTCTGCACGCGCTGGACGAGCGGCAGCAGCTGCTGCTGGACGGCGTCAAGCACCTTCTCAGTCATCTCGTCCACCACTGCGGTCCCTTGCTCTAAAGAATCCACATCGAAGGCGATGAGCTCGTCAATCGCGACTGTGGTCGTGAACTTCTTGAGTGAGAGGAGCGCGTCCGAGGATAACGGCGCGACGCTCTTGAGCTCGGCCGGGATCGCGTCGCTCTTGGTGACGTCGAGCAGGTCAAAGACGCTCTTCGTACTCGTCTTGTTGCTGTTTGGGCACACGTGCACGACGTAGTGGACGCCGTTTGCAGCGTCGTTAGCAAGTGCGAACGCTTTGGGCACGCGGAGCGCCTCGACAACGGCGCGTAGGTAGAACGTCGCGTCGTCAAAGACCGCACGCGCGGGTGCAGCCGACACGACGTAGAGACCGACGACGCTGATGCCTCCGGGCAGCAGGCGGTCAATCTATCGGCATTATATGATATACGAGAGGGGTGGAGTTAACCAAGTGTGTGTGATGGCTCGTTGGTGAAGTTTGGTTGCATCACACCCTCACCTGCTTAGCGTACTCCTGTACCCAGTCGATGGAGATGTCGTCGAAGCTACGCGCCTCCTCGTCCTCTGTCGTAACCACGCATGCCCACACGTGTCGATATGTGTCAGTCGATGCATGTAATTGTGCACACAGTAAGCGACATGGGCGCGTATCTCCATTACGCTACTGGTTAAATCCTTGAGAAAATGAACGACGTACCCGACTCTGGTGGCACGGGGACGCCCGTGAACAGTGCATCCACGACGCCAGCGACGCTGGTCTGTCCGGCGATCAGGCCGATCTCGAAGGTGCGGCGCTCGCTGACCGCTCGGTGCCAGTGTGCGCTCAGCGCGGCGTCCACCACGGGCTTGCGCGAGCGGCTCATGCTTGTAGTCTCAATTTTCACATCGACCGCCGCACTGGAAAAACGGAATGGACGTTTATTATTTTCGCCCAGAGTACAATATTCTTTAGTGACTCCTCTTTAAAATGACATGTTACAAAATCAAAACGCGCCAAGAAATGCTCACCAACAAAAGCACAGCATCTCGCGCAGCTGAACGGAGAACAAGCGCCGAAGCTGCCCGGTTGATTGATCACCTGGGATGTTCCAAGAAGTCTTATGTAGCTGCACCGCGAAAGGATCGGTGGCTTCACAATTTTGATGGAGACGCAATCGAGTTCTTTTTTTCATGCCTTTCATCCATTTCGTCTGGTGGGCTATGAGCTAACGTTGGCTTGTCTTATTCCAGTACGCAGGCATGTTCTTCGCAGCGAGACGGACATGTAGTTTGCCTGGGCCAAAATGACACATTTGGAAGGTTTATTGACTAGCATCCCTGACCACTGAAATGTCCGCGCTTTCTGCTGTTGGCAGAAAGGAGCGAGCCAAAAGGTGATGGGGAAAGTGAGAGTCGACGGGGATGCGTTGCTCGGCTTCTTGTCCCCGTTGCCCCACACTTCTTAGCTCGACGGAGATGAGCACTTCGTCGTCAAACGAGCCAGTTGTTCTATTTTCTACCCCAGATCAGAAACAACTGAATCGTACTGATTCCCGCCAGTTTTGACCGGCCGGAATCAGTTTCCAGAAAAATTACATTCCCAGTTTTCCGACCGACCGGTACTTTGGACAGACCGACCGATCTTTTGTTTTGCATAGACAATCTGAGCGTGATCTGAGTCCTTGTCTAATCTCTGTGGGACGTACGTTTGACTGCCTCAGCTTTTCAGGTATCGAAAAAACGCCAAACACGTGGTGTCCAAAACTGAACAAACTCATTTAAAGCTGGTGATCGATCAGTGTTGTACAGTGGTGCGCAAAAGTTTGTCCGCACCCCAATTTTTTTGTGCTCGGTTGCTTCCTTCGCGATTCAGAAAATGCTGTTTGGATATATGGAGCGAAGGACCAATCAAAGAACAGATGTACCGTCCATTTTTGTCAAATCTTTTATACTTTGAAGTCTATTTGTAAATTTTTGATTTTCCCTGTGCGCAAGTATGTCAGCATCTCGGTAAGATTCGTAATTAAAAAAATTGACAGCGTCGTTTTTGTAATAAATACTTTCAATGAATTCCCCACTCATTTTTACAACGCGTGGCATCATTTTGAAATCGATCCGCGATGGGAACGGGGAAGGAGCTCACGGAGCAAGAGGT
>JAADXK010001187.1:0-10422 GCA_023337805.1 Globisporangium barbulae | reverse complement strand
AGAACAAGGTGCCGCAACTTCTCCAAGAGTGCATCGACGTTCGCGTCTCTACCAGCTACCTGCATCACAAGGTATTAATTGCTTTGGACTTCTTGCTTATTCGTTAGAGGGTAAAGTTTGATCTTGCCTGTGTCAGTTCGCTATCATTGATGGGCAGATACTACTCCAGGGATCCTATAACTACTCGAGTCGAGCTCACGGTACGAACGGCGAGGACATCCTAGTTCACCACGCAGACGAGTTCGTCCCGATCTTCCAGGATACGTTTGAAGAACTTGCCACAGTAAACCCAGTCTCAACTACGATGAATGGATCCGTTGTGCTCCGCTCGGCAACGCTCCAGTTGGCATCCAACGACTCCGTGGACCAAATCGAGATAGATTGCCCCGATGGTAGCGCGCGCGTGGACGAGGAGACCAAGCGTATGGCGAAGCTGAGCCACGGTTTGAGTGTACTTATGATTACTTTTCAGTAGGGGCACGGCGATTGTGACGTACAAGCAGGGCCCGCTGCCGCAGACGAACCCGGATGAGGACGCGGACAGCAAGTCGGGGCTCGTGGCCTTCGACGTGCTGAAAGTGCAGCTGGAGGACAGCAGCGAATTCTCGGCGCTCGACTCGTACCTAAAGAACGAGTCTATCGCGACGCCGCAAAAATCCCAGTCACTCGCAAGAAGCTCTTTTTCCCCGTATGCATTGAACTTACTATTCTGCTTGGTCCGGCTAAAATCGGTTGATGTACTTACTTATCAAAATCTGATGCTCGCTATGCATGCCCAGGTCATCATTGGCTCGTCGTTCTCCGTGATCTGTATCCTGCGCAACTAGCCGCCGTACCACTTAAACAAGATGGCGCGCGCTGTTGGGCCACCCGATCAAGAGCAACCGCAAGGACTACGTGGGCTCGCTCTCGCAGCAAGCGGCCAACTACTCGATCTCGTGTCGCGGCCCTAAGGGCGAGGGCACGTTGATCATCAAGGCGTTCAAGGACGAGAAGGACGCCGAGCGCGAGCAGAACAAGGCTGGGCCGCTCGAGATCATGACGACACCGGGCACGGCGTGGAAGTTCTCGACTTTGGTGCTCCTGACTGAGCGCAAAATGGCTTCAGACTCTATCTGTTTCGCTGATAAAAATTCGACCTTTTTTGTTGGAAAAAAGACAGGAGCGCAGCTGCGAGCCGCGTCCGTCATTGTTAGCCCCATGACCCCATAGCCCCATAGTGAATCCGAGTGAAACGGAGTTGCATGCGGGAGGGAAGAAGCCCGCTTGCCCATTCAAAAATGGCGCAAATCCGTGGCCTGCGCAACTGCCAGCGAAGCAGAAAAAAGAAAGTGACGATCATTTGCGGATTTGCGCAAGAAGCAAGCAAGGCGAGCGAGCATGACGATCAACACATTCACCAAGTTGCGCAGCATGCAAGCGACACAACACGTTGCGCAGCAACAAGAACAGCAGCAGATGCCACTGCCGTCGACCTACAACTCCAGATGGACGACGTGCGGCCGCAAGCTGCTGCGCGACAACAAGGCGTTCTTCGTGCGCGGCGTCAACTACGCGCCGACGCCGATCGGCCACCCACCACGGCTCGACCTGCTCAACGACACGCGCATCTTCACGCGCGACCTCGCGAACCTGCGCGCCATGCACGCCAACGCCGTTAAGGTGCGCTTTTTGCCCTAATTTGCCGTTGTGTGTGTGCTTGGTTGTGTTTGCTGGTTGTCACGTTTTGGCTTGCGTGCGTGCATATTTACGTGTGTGTGCCGTAACCGTGCGAATCGCGCATGCGGCGTCCATGTTGCTCGCTTGCTTGCTTGGATTTTGCTTGTGCTTGCATCTTGCATTCGCTTGCTTACTGTTGCGTGATTCTGTGTTTCGTGAGTGTAACCATGCGTATTGCGCCATTTGCGTCTGTCAAGCACAACGTACCTCAAATATGCTGACACGTTGATATGCATTGTTACTTTAGACCTACGACTTCTACAGCGACGTCGACCACACGGCGTTCCTCGATGCGGCGTTTAACAACGGCGATCGGCCGATCTACACGATCTTCTCCATCTGGATCGACGAGGAGCTCATGCGGCCGCACGTGTCGATCCATGACCCCGCATTCCTGCAAGTCGTGGAGAGCTACTACGACATGGCGCGGCTCACGGGCGGCCACCCGGGCGTCATGGGCTACTCGATCGGCGGCGAGATGAACCGCCACTGGGTCGTGACGGCCAAGTCCTTCTGGGACAAGTTCGCAGTCGTCACGCGTGCCGTGCGGCGCGGCCTCGCAGACAGCGGCTACGCACAAAAACTCATCGCCACAACGTTCATGGACGACAGCAGCCGCAGCTTCCGCGCTGGCGCCCCGTATAATCCGGACGTCGACATGTGGGGCGCCAATGTGTACCAGTCCGATTACGCTGGTGTGGTCATCCCAACGTTCATGGGGATACCTGGGGGCAAGCCGTTGCTGGTGTCCGAGTACGGCTTTCCCTACGCAAACGACAAGAGCGAGGGCGACGCGGAAGAGCTCAAGGTCGTCGCACAAGCGCTCGTGAACCAGACGATCGCGATGCAGCGCAACTACAACCTGAGCGACGCGCTCCAGCAGCAGATCGTCGTGGGCGGGTTCGTGTTCGAGTACAGCGACGAGTGGTGGAAAGCTGGGGACCCGGACAAGCACGACTTGGGCGGCACCAAGAGCCGCGACTTCCCGCTGGGCTTCTGGTCGGAAGAGTACTTTGGACTCTACGGCGCGATCAAAAGCAATTCCAGCAGTGGAAACAGCAGCAGCAGCGGCTCGGAAGCTGTTGGTGTAGATGAGCTGTACGCCCGGCCGACAGTGGCGCTGCTCACTGCGCTCTGGTCCACGACCACTCTGCTGGACGAAGGCGTTGACTACACGTTCTGCAATCACACAGCGGCGGAGATCCAGGCCAAGCGCGACGTAGAGATCTACGGGAAGCGTGGCATCGGCGTGTTCGGTTCGCTGCTGATTGCGCTCGCACTTGGTGTCGTCGGGCTCATTGGCTTCACGATCTACCGCACGAGAATGCGACGGGCGCGGTACCAGAGCATTTCGTCACAATCACTACAATAATGCGTGCCGACGACGGACAGTTGTATACGAAGCATATTGAGCCAGAGAAAGTCACACCGCTCAAGGAAGAGGTGTGTGTAGATTTCGTTCACTCGCGCAGGTGGCGCGCGAGAGCCCAGCAGACAGCTCGGTATCGCTGTGATGGAGATTTTGGCGCCTAGCACGGCAGCACGATTCGATGTCCCTTCAGCTTGTTAGATTCCGGCTTGTACTGTTCAGATAGACAAGTTTTGAGGAAGATTTTTGCGCAGCGTGCAAACTCCAGTCGCTCGATTATAACTGTACGACGAATCGAGAGAAGGTGAGGCTGCTGCTGCTTGCTAGCATTCGTGCTCAACTATCATTTTGGCAAGCGTGCCTGTATCTGCAATAGCAATGCTCACTGACTTACTTCGAGCCGCCAGAAGGAGCTCATTCTGGCTGCACAGCGGTCATCAAGGCCAAGAACGCAGACTTTCGACAAATGTAGCCATCTTCGCATTCTCTTGTGGTCCACACACGCTGAAAATCTTACAAAGCCTTTTATTATTTATTTCCCTTTCAAATACAATAGGTATTTTTTAATTGAACCTGTCAAAACATATATTCTCTGTCAAAGGAGGCGGGCTTCCCTTTGAAAGCCATCATTCATCAATTCGCCCGCGCGAACGAAAGCCAATACCAAGAAGAAACGATGAACTCGCTCGCGGACTGCAACGGTATCGACGTCTCGGTACTCGATGAGCGGCGCTACGAGCACCTCGAGCTCCCCAACAGCCTGCAGGTGCTGCTCATCTCGGACCCCAAGACCGAGAAGTCCTCGGCCGCCATGGACGTGCACGTGGGCCACCAGAGCGACCCGGAGGAACTGCCTGGGCTCGCGCATTTTCTCGAGCATATGCTCTTCTTGGGCACGGAGAAGTACCCGGACGAGAACAGTTACAAGCAATACCTGAGCGCGCACAGCGGTCGTAGCAACGCGTCGACGTCGCAGATGCACACGAACTACTACTTTGACGTGCTCAGCGACCACTTTGAGGAAGCACTCGACCGCTTCGCGCAGTTCTTCATCGCGCCGCTCTTTACGGTGAGCGCGACAGAACGTGAGATGCACGCAGTCAATTCAGAGAACGCCAAGAACCTGCAGAACGACCATCGCCGGCTGTACCAGCTACAGAAGAGTCTGTCGAACCCGGCACACCCGTTCCACAAGTTTGGCACAGGCAACATCGAGACGCTCGGCCACGAACCAAAGGCGAAGGGCATCGATGTGCGCAAGGCGCTCCTCGAGTTCCACGACACTTACTACTCGGCGAGCGTCATGAAGCTCGTGATCTACGGCAAGGAAGACCTCGCGACGCTCGGCGAGTGGGCCAAGCAGCGCTTCTCGAGCATACGCAATACGGGCCGCAGCTTCCCAAAGTTCGGCGGCGCCGTGCCGCTCGATGACTCGCGTTTGCAGCGCCAGGTTCATGTCGCCCCCGTGAAGGATCTGCGCACAATCTCGATCTCGTGGCCGTTGCCGTCGCTGTACTGGGAGTTCATCGCCAAGCCGTACAAGGTCCTTTCGCATTTGGTCGGCCACGAAGGTCGAGGCTCGATTCTAAGCCACCTCAAGGCTCAAAAGTGGGCGAATGGTCTCTCGGCGGGACTTTTTCGTGACAATGAAGACTGGAGCCTCTTCACCGTGAAGGTGGACGCGACGGACGCCGGCATCGAGCACGTCGACGACGTCGTCGCTGTGGTGTACCAGTACTTGCGCCTTCTGCAGAAGAAGGCACCCTTCCCGGACTGGATTTTCAAGGAGACACAGGACTTGGGGCTCATCGATTTCCGCTTCAAGAGCAAGGAGAGTCCAATCAACTACACGAGTTACCTGTCCGGCGTGATGCACCGGTACCCGACCAAGTACATTGTCTCCGGTGGCTATTTGCTCTACGGCTACGATGCGGGCAAGGTTCAGGAGATCCTCGACTCGCTCACGCCGCAGCGTATGCAGCTGGTCGTCGTGAGCAAGAGGTTTGAAGGGAAGACCGAGTCGATTGAGAAGTGGTATAACACGCCGTACACCGTGTCCGCGATTGACGCCGAGACGCTAGACAAGTGGCAGAACGTGAAGGGCAACCGCGAGCTGCAGCTGCCGCACCGCAACGAGTTCATCTGCAGTGACTTTGAGATTGTGACGCCACCACCGACCCCTGTTGATGCCGCGTACGAGTCGACGCCCGAGCTGCTCGAGAGCGACGACCGCTTCCGACTTTGGTACAAGCCCGACACGCAGTTCCGCAAGCCGAAGCAGTCGCTGTCGTTCCTGTTTTATACACCTGTCATGTCGTCGACACCGTACCACGCGGTGCTCACGAGTCTGTTTATCCGGTACCTCAAGGACGAGCTCACCGAATGCTCATACGACGCCGAGCTCGCCGGCATGGAGTATGAGATTTCGTTCAATGCGCGCGCGATTGAGATGTACGTGGGCGGCTTCTCGCACAAGCTCTCGACGCTGCTTTTCAAGGTGCTACACGCGATGATGAATATGACGAAGGACACATACAAGTTCGAAGAGGCGATCTTCGAGCGCGTCAAGGACCGCACCAAGCGCATGTACGAGAACTTCTTTCTGGAGGAGCCGTACCAGCACGCGGTGTACGGCTCGAGCCTGCTGCTGGAGTCGGCCAAGTGGAGCGTCGAGGATAAGATTCAAGCGATTCAGCGCCTGACGATCCACGACCTGTCCATGTACGCGCAGCTCGTGTTCCAGCAGGTCTTTGTCGAGGGCTTCTTTTACGGGAACCTCGAGCGCAGCGCAGCGTCACCGCTGATGCAGAACGTCTTGAAGGAGTTCCGATTCGGCACCGCACGCGGCAGCTTCCCGATCCTGCCGAGCCAGGCGACCAAGTCGCGCGTCGTGCAGCTCGAGGATGCCAGCGAGTACCTGTACCAGCGCAAGGAATGGAACCCGGACAACCTCAACTCGTCCCTCTGCTCGTTGTACCAGATCCAGGAGGAGTCAATGGAGCTACGCGCTCGCATCGAGCTCTTTGCACACATCTTCAAGGAGCCGTGCTTTAACCAGCTGCGCACACAGGAGCAGCTCGGATACCTCGTCTTCTCGGGCATCATGCGCACGGAGGGTATCGAGTACTTCCGTATTTTGCTGCAATCGAACGTCGCGTCGCCGGCGTTCCTGAACCAGCGCGTCGAGTTTTTTATCACCAGCTTCCGCGATCTCGTCGCGACTATGGAGCCGAAGATCTGGCATAAGCAAGTCAACGCTGTCGTGAAGGCACTTCTGGAGAAACCCAAGCGGGAATTCGAGGAGTGCATGCGCTTCTGGCGCGAGATCGCCAACGAGACGTACGTGTTCGACCGCCGCCAGCGGGTCGCAGCGTGTGTGGCAGCACTATGTAAGAACGACCTGCTCGAGTTCTTCGATACATACATCGCAGTGGACGGCAGCAAGCGCAGCAAGCTGAGCGTCCACCTCTACGGCTCGGCCCACGCGTTCCCTGAGCTTGCTGATGCTGCTAAGAGCAACGATCTCTCGGCTCTGAGCGCTGAAGCAGTGACCGGTGTGACCGCATCGATGGAGCTGAAGAGCAGCCAGTCGCCGCCATCTGATGTCAATGTGACTCCGCCAGTGCAGATCATCCGCGACATCGACGACTTCAAGCGCCGCATGCCGCTGTTCCCGGAACGATCTCGCGATGGTCTCGCGGTCGCGTCGACAACTGCTCGCTTATGATTATGAGCGAATGAGGGAGAGGGCGCGATCCTGCTGTATGTTGTCTGCTGATTGCTTTGGTTCAACGGATAGACAAAATGCTTGGACTGATTGCATTTCGTCCTGCAGCTTCATTGTTATCGGCTGTGCATGATTTTCTTTCAGTAGAGGTTTGCTCTGCGCGCTTGTATGAAGAAGGTGTCGCAGCCAGTCAATATGGCGAGTCAACTGGTGAGGTCTGTGCAATGAGCCTTTCAATGGTCTCCGTTGGCGATCACTCGAAGAGCTCCATTCATTCTTCTGATGTGAGCCATGAACAACAGCAATCAGACAGCTCACCAAATTGTAATTGCACCCCTGGGAGGTACAATCCTCTGGCATCAATATGGATCCGCATGTCCCACCAAATGTACCTTCAAAACGGCACACTGCGCCATCCAAACTGGCACTTTTCCCATTCTTGGCGCTCTTGAAGCCCGCCCGCCCTTTCCTTGCGCCGCTGCGTTGTATTACGCCCGCCGCATTCCGCTGAATCGTGGGGCAAGCAATCTGCTGATGGAGCCCTCTGGCAGCATCAGCACCAACAGCAGTAGCGACGCAGCAGGAGAGCAGCTGAGCGCTGCTGCCGCACGGCGCAACACGTCGCATCTCGAGCGTCCCCAGGTGGAGAAAGTGCAGCAAGACGCGCTGCTGCGACGCGGCAACTCGTCCCCACGAGGTCTCGCGCTAAAGCCATCGGCTACTGCGCTCACTTCGACGACGGCGGCGACGACGACGGCCATGGCACCAATAGCTACTGGTACGAACGGAACTCCGGGTGCTGGTGCGATAGCAGGCAGTAACAGTTCGGACATGCCAAGCACGATGAAGCTGCTGAGTGAGCTGGAGCGCTCGTGGGCGATGTTCTCGGCGACATGGAAAGTTGTGGACCTCTTCGGCGGCATGCAAATCTACCAGCAGCAGGTACGGATGAACAATGATGATGCCGCCTCAATGGACGCACTCGCTTCCTGTATGCGAACTGGTCACTCACCTGGATTGTTGTATCGCGTTACGTACTGCTGTGCAGACCGGCGAGTCGCAGAGCGAGCCGCTGAACGGCATGCTGCTCTCGACGTCGTCCGCTGGCCTCGTGGCGTTCCTTGCGGGGAGCATCGGCGGCGGCGGCATCATCACGGCCATGCTGCTCACGCTGCTCGTGGTACTGGGTACGCTCTGGACCATGACAGCGCACCGCGTGCGCGGCGACGTGCCGAGCTTCAAGAACATGCGCGTGGTCGACGGCACGCCCTCGGAGATCTTCCTTTACCTCATGAACGTCAAGAACTACCCCATGTATGTACCAAACGGCATCCTCTCTACGTGCATGTGCGTATTGCTTTGTATGCTAATGTAACGATTGGTTTGCTGATGTAATAGCTGGGACGCGTCCGTTGAGAAGGCCGACGTCGTGCACACCATTGACGACCACTCGGACATCATCCACATCGTCTACCGCCCCGTGTGGATGTGGCCAGCGTACGTGCACATTTGTTATCCAGGCTGTCTTAGTAATGTATGCTTTGGATGAGAGTATGCTAATCGAATCTCGTGTATTGAATGCAGCTGGGTTGCCCCAAGAGATCTATGCCTGCTGCGCTACTGGCGGCGCGCAGAGGACGGCTCGTATGTGATCTGCCTGCAGAGCGCGATCCATCCCGAGTGCCCGCCGACACACGGCATCGTGCGCGCCAAGTGCAACGGCGGCGGCTTCACGATCTCGCCACGCAACGTGGGGCTCTCGCAGACCGAGGAGCTCACGTCCATGGTCACGAACGTGATCCACTTGAACCCACAAGGGTGCGTATCAACAGTGCGGTGCCAGTGCTTCGTCCTACTTGTTTGGTCTCTAATACGACGTGTGGGTTTGTGTGGTGAATGCGTATAGATGGGAAGGGAAGCTGCTTCAACGGCTCAGCAACATGCACGTGTACCTGCGTCCGCAGATCCTCGCGCTCACGGGCCTACAGGAAGTGATGGAGGCGCGCAAGTACGTCTGTCCGAACGTTCCGGAAGAGTTCTCTGCCGCGATGGCGTCTGCAGAGGACGTGGCGACCTCGCTCTCCGGTGCAGAACAGCAACGTGATGAGGACGGCGGCGCTGCCTCTGGAGGCGAAGCCGTCGTGCCACTACAAGAGTTCCCGTGCAACGTCCCGCGGTCCATGTGGGCCGAGCCAGACGGCGGCGCGATGCTGGTACGCGGTCCAGACTACTTGACGGACCGCCGCAAGATCCCGTCGGCGCCACCGGCATTCCGTCTCATGGGCATGGACGTTTTCAACTCGTCGAGCCCGATCGAGCACATTGCGGGTCGCGCCGACAACATTGTGCAGAAGGAGCTCAAGCGCCACGAGGCGCAGGGCACGGAGATGCCGTTCACGTTCGTGATCAACTTCGTCGTGCCGGGCAACCCGCGCATCAACCTGGTGCTCTACTACCAGGCGCCCAACCCGTCGGTACTGAAAGAAGGCACGGTGTTTGGAGACCTCATGTCGGACTTTCTTGACGGCACGGACGAGTTCCGCGACGAGCGCTTCAAGCTCATCCCGTGCATCGTCGAGGGCAGCTTCATTGTCCGCCAGGCTGTGGGCTCAACACCCGCGATCACCGGCAAGAAGCTGCGCCAGCCGTACTACCGTGGCAAGCAGTACTTTGAGCTCGATATCGACATTGGCTCGTCAGCGGTCGCAAACCGCGTCGTGGGCCTCGTCTCGGGTTACACGAAGAAGCTCGTGATCGACATGGGCTTCCTGGTCGAGGGCCAGCGCCACGACGAGCTGCCTGAGCGGCTCTTTGGCAGCGTCCGACTGCTGTACCTCGACCTGTCGATCGCGACAAAGCTGGACTAGAGAGTGTGAGGTTTGAGAGAATCCGAAGACGTGCGGACGTCAACGTCAGTGGTCTGCAGGTGTCTTCAAGTGAGTATTAGGAAAGAGAATAAAATGGTGATGTGCTAAACGATCGATCTCTCTTTTTATGTGATGCAGAGTGCACAAGATCCTGTCGCTGTCAGGATCGCAGATAGGAAGCGAGCATGAGAGACGTGCTTGCGTACGTGCTGGTGTTGCTGCCAAAGCCGTTAAACTGATCAGGTGACATGTGAAGAGCTCCTGTTGTGACGTGGCAAAAGAGGTTCGTCATCTCCACTGCTGCCCAGGCCAAGTGAAGAGACGAAACGATCCATCCATCAGTGGCATCGTGTTCTCTTGTCTATAGACATACTCGTACTCTCAAAGAAAACCTCCAGGCAGATCTCGCATGGCATTTCTGAGCAGCGAATCATGAACGCGTTGTGTGCTCAGAGATCGAGACCACCGGGCACGCCGGAATCACTTTCAGCTCTCAATGATAGGCTCATTCAGTATTTTGCCTCAAGAGAGCAAGCGCCTCGTCTTCCCAGCCCTGCGTCCCCAAGTCAGCCACCGCTCAAGCTCCCAAGTGCTCTAGTAGCCATGAAGAGCGTCAAGTGCCTCGCAATCGCCGCCTCGGTCCTCGCTGCCGTCCTATCTGGTGGAGCTTCTGCCCAAGACGCCGCCGCTGCCTCGAGCGACAAGGTCGTCAGCTCCACTGAGAGCAGCGCAAGCACCTT
>JAADXK010001186.1:0-10431 GCA_023337805.1 Globisporangium barbulae | reverse complement strand
GAAACTAAATTTCTCTTGGAGGGGGTTGGTCTTGAAAGGGGTGTCATTTTACCTTTTTGGTTGTATTGCGTAAAAAACGCGTTGTAAAAACAATGTTGCAACTCGGCCGTGGGTTGCAACTCGGCCGAGTTTTACGGTACTGACTTAACAGAAGACCCTACACGCAAAATCGTACTTTACAAGGCAAAGTCGCATTTAAGAGGGATTTGACGGAACTGCTTTTGATTGCGTTCGTGAACGAGCGGACATCTCGATCTCATTTGACAAGTTGGCTCGTGAGCTCCTCGATCGCCGTCGAAGAATTCTCTTGCTGCGCGTGTGTAGCCCACCAAGCGACAGGACCGAAGAAGACACTACCATGAGCGCGCTGCTGCGGACGAACGGCGTCGCGAAGCTTGTAAACCGCAGGCTCCTGCAGCTGCAGGGTGTCGACGCGTCCCGCTTCATCCAGGCAATCCTCACGAACGACATGAAGCAGGTGACGAAGCCCGGCGACGCGATCTACGGCGGCTTCCTCACCACGAAAGGACGGCTGCTAGGTGACTGCAACGTCGTGCAGACGCAGGTATGTGTGGTCATTGCTACTGTGTTATCTGTATGGATGGCGCGTTGCTGGGCTCATATGGTAGTGCCATTTGATTCGACAGGAGGACACGTTCTTGCTGGACTACGACGAAGGCGTGCAGGAGGACCTGATGAAGCACTGGAAGCGCTACAAGCTGCGCATGAAGCTCAAACTCGAGGACAAGAGCGACGCGCTCTCGCTATTCGCGACGATGCCCGCGTCGGTCGCGAGCGACAGCTTCGACTACGTGCTCCCACAGAATGAGCTTGATACCTTTGCGCAGCTCAACGCAGCTGGTGATACACAAGACGACCGCGTGATCTTCAGCGATCCGCGTGGCAAAGAGTTTGGTGTGCGCGCGATCCTCTCAGCCAACGAACCCCGTACGAGAGCGACTGAGTGTTCTGCTTTGTTGTGTGGCATGAGTCTGATGATCGACTGACAAGATTTGTATATGCTGTGGAAATGCAGTGAAGCTGCCTGACAATTACGAAACACTGGAGCTGAGCGCATACGACGACCGCCGAATGTTCCTCGGGTCTGCTGAAGGGTGTGTTGAGACAAGTTATAAGCATTTCTTTAACCGGGCCAAACCACAGCATAGAGCTAACATTATGTTTGTCGATGTGCGCTTTCAAACACGCAGCAAAGAGCTGAGTGACGGCATCCCGCTCGAGTCGAACCTCGAGCTGCTCCACGGCGTGTCGTTCCGCAAGGGCTGCTACGTCGGCCAGGAGCTCACGGCGCGCACGCAGTTCAAGGGCAACGTGCGTAAGCGCTTCGTGCCGCTCGCGCTCATCCCTTCCGAGCACGAGGACGTGATCAAGACGCTCAGCGAGCTCTCGTTCCAGCGCATCGACGCGCCCTCGCTCGCTCCACTGCGCGAGTACCTCGTCACTGGCGCATCTCGAAAGCAAGCGACGAGTCCTGTGCAAGGCGGCAAGATCGTGAAGAACGGGTCCACGAAGGCCGCTGGCACCATCCTCTGCGTGGGTTCAGGTGAGACCAAGTCTGCTGTTGTTGAGCTGGTTATGTTGAGGGTGTGATTGATTGACAAAATGGGGTGTTGTTGCCTAATTTACTTCCACAGAATTGAACACTGCGGTGGCGATGATGCGCCTAGAGCACTTGCTGCCGAAGGAGGAGGGTGCAGAGGCGCCGCTGATGCAATTCACGACGCTCGAGGGCGACTTCCACGTCGTGCCGTACCAGCCATCGTGGTGGCCACAGCTGGATTTGGCGTCAGGCAAGATGGCGCTGTAGAAGAAAAAAGAGTTGGGAAATTGGCTTACTGTTGCAACAGTTTGTGTGAAATCCCCAGTTTTGACACGATAAACATCGGACTGATGAAGTATTTTCGAAATGCGCAAAACATATTTGGATATTTACCATTTTGATCAATCTTAAATAAACTGCATAAATAGCCACAAGCGAGAATGCCTGTTCCAACTCACAAGAAGATCGAGATGGCGGACGAGCAGCTCACGCGCGAGAAAGCGCAGTTGCGCGAGGCGATCGAGAGGATCTCACACGAGCAGCTCAAGGTACAATCGCACAGAATTCGACTCGATGCGCGTGTGCCGCATTGGTGCTGTGTGGCTTGTCACTTGACGCATTGTGTGTGTTTGTGTCCTGCAGGCGCACATGCTACAAGCGCTGAGCGCGTTCAATGGACAACCTTCATCAGAAGCTCCTGCTCAACAGCTACAGCAGCAGCAGCCGCAGCAACGTGAGAGCGACAGAGACGACTCTGTCACCGTGGCGCTGCGAACGAAGCAAGTGAAAGTGCGCACGGTCCGCGACACGCTCTTCCTCGCGGTTCATGGATTGATTTTGGAATCCGGTACGTGATGATGCAAACGGACGTCATGCGTGCTTGCGAGTTTGTAGCTTCGTGTTCACACTGTATGTCTATGTGGCGACTATGCTGTTGATAGGCTTCCAGTTGGCGGATGCGTCGTCCTCTACGTTTGCGGTGCCAGCCGAGTGGGATGCAAACAGCGCGAGCGGGCTGTTCACTGCGGCATATCGTCACCTGAACGACCTCTCGATCAAGTTTGAGCTGCAGGTTTGTGAAGCAGCATAATGTGATATGTCTATGACTGAACTCTGGTTGGAAAGCGTGTTACTGACAAGTGCGATTTGATATTGCTGCTGCTGACGTGCTGCTGCAGGGATTGTTTGTGGGCAACAAGTTTGAAGTGTACATTTCGGATGACAAGGACCACAGCCACTCCATTGAACTAAGGTACGCTATGTCTCCATGGCATACTTGATCTCTATCTATCGCTACATCATTCACTTACTCATTCTTTATTGTTCATAGCGCGGATGCCTACGTTGCCACTGGTAGCACGGTGACCGAACCAGCACTCGCTGCAGACCTGTTGCGAGAAGTGGACACGCTTCGCCAGAAGTTCGCGCCGTTCATCGAGAACATCGTGCCAAAGAAGAAAGAGGAGCCGAGAGCTACTAATGCTGGCGGATCGAGTCCGGCGCCACCGCCGCCAGCACGCCCAGGTCCAGGCATCGGTGGCGACCGTGACGACTTCCCATTTGGTTCGAGCCAGCGCATTCCGCCAGTTGGCTCGGGTGATGTGCTCCCTCCAGGACTCGGAGGGGGCGAGCCTGGGATGCTCGTTGGCCCTGACAGCGCGCTGTTTGGTCGACGCTACGACCCAAGCCAGGGACCCGTGCCAGGTTCCCGCTTTGATCCCTACGGTCCACCGATCGATCCGTTGCGCATGCCTGGGTTTGGTGGCGTTGGCGGAGGGCGTCCTGGTCCAAACGTGCCGTTTGGAACTCCAAACCCGGACCACTTGCGCATGCCGCGCGAGGACGACGACATGGACTTTGGCTTTGGACGCCAGCCAGCACGTCATGGTGGCGATCCATCGTACCGCCCATTTGGCTCGGACCACTCGTTTTTTTAAGGCGCTTGATGTGAGAACGAAGCGATGAAGAACCCCCCGTTCGTGCATCGCGAGAAAGTAGTAGCAGTTTAGCAGTAGTAGTTTAGGAGCAGCAGTAGTATGCGCAAGAGTCGGCCACAAGTAGCAGTAGCTAGTAAGAGTAATGCAATCCCGAGAATTTGAGCCAACCCGTCACGTCTCTGAGAGACTACCGTGTAGTGGCTGCTCGTGTCCCCAGGTAGACTACAGAGATCGAAAAGCTGCATAATTTCATCGAACAGACATTTTAGCTTCGAGTTTGAATTTATGGCTTCGTGACGCTTAGTTTGTGCATGTACGGAATTGAAGATGCAGTCGCCCATCAATCCTGAGCGAGGTTATCAGCTTACACCAGAACAACTCTAGATCCAGCCGATGAATGCGAGCATCGACGGACGCAAGATCTGGTACGGCCACTTCTCGTTCTGCTCCATGGCAGCCATGCGCGCCTCGATCGATTTGAGACTCTTGTCAAAGTCGCTGACCACGCCAACTAGCTTTCGCTCTTCAGTAGACGGCGGTGCCTTGAACAGCGAGTAAATGGACTCGGACTCTGGCACGTAGCGCGCGGACTTAAACGCCAGGATCGTGGTGGGCGACAGCAGTTGCTTCGGAGTGGTGTACTCGAGGACGTTGAGGTTCTCGCCCTTAGCCAGCTTCTTTGCAGGCAGCTTCTTCCAGAGTGCGAGCGAGCTGTACGGCGCCGAAGCGGCTTGTCAGCCCACGGTGCTAGCCACCACGTGGTGGTGCACCGTGCCTTGAAAGATCAGATGCGTCAGCACTTTCGTTAAAGCGTGCACTGAGGTCAACTCTGTTGGGAAATCACGAAGCTGGGTCACTGCCGCGCATGCTCCGCCCAGTTCTGGAGCTCTGAGTCCTCAGCAACAGCATCATCAGATAGTTAGTACACGTTAAGATACGCCTCTAACGTTTCCCTGAGCGCGTGGTGGTAGAGCTTGCCGTACGCTACGTAATTGTGGATCGACAGGTGCTCGAGGCCGCGGCCCTTGATATCCGCGTAAAAGGTATTTTCCATGGACGCGCGCTGCGTCTAGTGGCCGAAGAATTTGACCCCGCCCACGGCACCAAAGCCAGTGGCGTTGTCCAGCGCGGTCGAGAGGTTAAAGAGCCACTCGCTACGAGCTTCTCGAACCCGTAATCCACCGATCTGACGCGAAGCAGGAGCGTACTCACAGGGTGCGTTGAAGGGAGGTTGTGGATCGTTTCAACGCGCACAGGGATCAACATTGCGTGCGCGTCAACAAAGTGTTGCAGCTGGTGGCCGCTCTCGGAAGTGCCGAGCACCATCTTGACGAGCTTCCACTCCTTGGGTTTGTCGAACGGTGTGTACGTCAAGTTCATGTCCACGATCTGAATCGCGAGCGGCAACAGTATCTTGTGGTCCTCGTTGTAGCATAAGTAGCCCACGACAGAGGCGACGAACTTGGTGGTGGTGGTCGCGAGTGGGTTTCTCCATTGGCCAAAGTCAGACAGGTCCGAGACAAAGAGGCTATTGCGCTTCACGATGCTCTTGAGGCTCGTGCGCTTGGCGCCACAGATCTTGGCAACGTTGGCCTTGGCTAAGAGGCTCGGGTCGCTTGGGTACTCGTCAGAGTCGGCGTCGAAAACGCGGATGCTGGAGGGCTTGATCGTCGTGCGCTGGTACCCGAAGCTCTCGTCGCTGATGTCCGTGCTGATGTGCTTGAGCAGAAACTTACTCGCCTTGTCGTAGAACGTCTGGTAGTCGTCCTCCGTGTCAAAAGACGAGTTGAGAATCATCTGGTAGAGCCCCGTGCTGTTCGTGTTCTCGAACTTGCTGAGCTGGGCGATTTGCTGCTGGGCTAACGAGTCTGGGTGAGCCACTGGTCCGTCCCAGAACGGGTACTCGACTCCACCGACGCGCCAGGTGCGCTTCTCATTGGTAATTTGACTCGCGACCGATTAGATTTCCGCGGCTCGAGCTTGCTGCGCCAGCTGGTCCACGACGTTCGGGATGCTGAGTGTGGCTTGTTGGTAGTACTTGGCTGTCGAGCCGAGTACGCTTAGGCTCAGCACCAGCGAGAGGAGCGAAGCGCAGACAAGCTTCATGACGATGCTTTGATTGATTGCGAAGAAGATGAGGAAGCGTTGGCGAGTGTGTCGAAGGTGGGGAATTCGAAAGTGAGACGGAGAAAGGATGGTTGCGTCTGCTTGTTTGCTTTTCTTTCTTCGAGGTTGAGACGCTGATGCGTATCCTTGCGCGCACACCCATGGAGGATTCAAGGAGTGGGTGTAAACGAATAGACCAGCACTGTGGTGTGGAATGAACAGGTGTGAGATCTACAGGACTGAGATCTGGGGAGCTGATTTTTTCTTTACA
Source organism: Globisporangium barbulae (assembly GCA_023337805.1). Lineage (NCBI taxonomy): Eukaryota > Oomycota > Peronosporomycetes > Pythiales > Pythiaceae > Globisporangium > Globisporangium barbulae. Next base: position 4,556 of record JAADXK010001186.1, on the reverse strand, counting down.
TGTTACCTTCTACTGTGGGAAATTATCTTGGAGGTGTTGATTCTAGAGGGATTTTGCTAGTTTATCATTCGAAACGCTCACACACATCTGCATCTTCGTCTCAGTTCGCTCGCCTCGATGATGAAAAGATTTCTCAATACCTGCAGATATGAATGCAACGCTTTGGATGCCTCGTTCACGCTGAAGGCCAGGTCAGCATGCGATAGCACAGCAGCACCCATATGTGAGTCACAAGGCTTCTCGAGCTTGATTTAGCGTGGGGGCAGTTGGTGAGAGAGATCTCACAAACTAGAACCACTAAGTTATGAATGAGTTAATCCGGTCAGTCGTGCGTGGGCTGTGTCTAATATCGTTTAAGAATGTGCTTCTCACGAAACGTGTACTCCCTCGCAAAAGAACCCGATTGTCCAAGTATTCATTGAGGCGACGAATATTTTTTCATCGGTGCAGTGCGGATACGATATCGAAAAGTGGGTCAGCACCTCACGCTATGATGCTCAATCCTCCGCGCAGTAATCCTTTCCATGAGCTCTTCACTATTCCGGGGTCGTTCAAGTAGCAGAGTGTCAAGGCGCAAATGCTGGAGGTGTCCACTATTTTGCTGTGTTGCTATTGTTTTGTTGGCAACATGCAGCATGCAACACGGCCCGAGCAACTTGTTTTTCTCCTTGCTTATTTTACCAGGCATGAAAGATTGCAAAACGTTGCGTGTGTCCCAAAAGTGCTATGCAGCAGTCAGCTAGGGGCACAATGCTGCCTTGCAGACCGGAATGTAACTTTGCGGACATGTCGGAATGACTAGCGGACTTCGCAGGGATGTGCTATGCTTCTCCAGCCTCACGAAGCCTCCCTTCGGAAGAACGTTTCTTGGTTGCGAGGGAACTGAGAGGGCCTTGCTTCCTTGAGTTTCTCGCGGTTTGTGAGCGTTGAGAGACGACATCTCAAAAAAGTGTAAGAGCTCAAACGCATGGTCTTGTCGCCGCAAGCTGGCCATGGCCCTTGGAGCTTCCTCGTGGAGCACCAGGTCGCACTCAGGTTAGACCTCTATTTACGAGTAACGAGGAGTCTCATAAAAAGAAGGATCACTGTATGAGGCGTGAGAAGAATTGTTGTGTCTCTCATGGTGGATGCGATTCATTATGGAAATAGTAAAACACGTGCACCATGACAGAACACTGACGATGACGGACGCGGCGACCGAAGGCGAGACGATGCTGCGCATCAAGCAGCTCGTGCAGACCACAATGGCAGAACGGGTCTCAACGGATGCTGCGTACTCGACAACACCATTTGTGACGCTCACGTACGCACAGAGCATCGACGGGTCGATCGCAGCCGTGCGCGGCTCGCCGACGCTGCTCAGCGGCGCGCGCTCGATGCAGATGACGCACATGCTGCGCACGATGCACGACGCGATCCTCGTGGGCGTCGGCACGATCTTGGCGGACAATCCGTCACTGAACGCGCGCTTTGCCGAAGGTGAGTGAGTCGTTGTTGTTAGTGGTACTGCGGTCTAATGGAGCGTGTCTTGCTCACCTCGCGTGTCTGTTTAGGGCGAAACCCCAAGCCGGTCATCGTAGACACGTCGCTGCGGTGTCCGCTGACGATCAAGCTCTTCACTTCGTCCGCATGTGAAAAGCCGATCATTCTCTGTGGTGACACATTCACGAGTACAGGTGAATAAGCGAGCGTGGTGTGCAAGTTTCCATGCACACCACTGTCGCCATTAGAGCTATTCGGTTGCTCACCTTGCACTCTTGTCGCTTCTTCCAATAGAGCTGCAACAGAGGCGGCAGGCACTCGAGCACGCTGGGGCGACGATCATTGAGTGTCGAACCTCCGCAGACACCAGCGGAGCTCCGCACGTAGACATTCGCCACGGCCTCGGTGCGCTTTTGCTTGTCTGCATGGACATGCCGCTGTGTGCTCACGAGCAAGTCGGGCGATGTCTCATTGACACTGTGCTGGTGTTGTGCACATGTATATCTAGAACTGCTTTTCCAGCACGGCGTGCGCAGCGTGATGGTCGAGGGCGGCGCGGCTATCTTGACAGCATGTCTCCAGGAAAGCGCGCGCGCTCATTTGGTTGACAGCGTCGTCGTCACCATTGCACCGACGTTCGTAAGTGCTTCATTTGTTGCACATTTCCCATTTTGCCACCGTTCGTTCACTCACGTTGTGTGTGAATCTTCTATCTGCCTTTGTCTGCCGCGAGGAAAGATCGGCGGGCTGCGGGCCGTGGGTTCCTTGGTCACCGCGGCGGTGGCAGCACCCATTAACAATAGCAACACGCCTGCGGCTGGCGTGGCTCCATTTCCGCGGCTTTGGCACCCATCGTTCCACCCGCTGGGCGACGATCTTGTGCTTGTTGGACGCCTGTGTTTTTTTGACCAAAACTGAAGAAGATGACCTCATGTATAGCGTATCTGTGTCTTACCATATTTGGAAAGGTTCTACAAATGGTACAAGCGGATATAAGTCTTAGGAGGATATATGTTTCATATAAAGAGAGAATAAAGAGATTGAAGCAACAATACAACACGACCTTTAAGAAAGAGTACAATATGTCACAAGTATTGGAAAGTGCTTATGGTTGTGTGATAGATCTTTCCATTGTCTACGCGCAAAATGAATTGCCTGTTTGTTGGACGCCAACAAAGAATTGACCGTTTATTCAGTATGCCCCTTTTTTCTCAGCAAGTCGAAGCAACGTCGTGCTTCATGATGATGAGCTCCGTTGCGCCAGCTCAGCGCACTGCTTCACTTTCGAAAATGGCCACCGCCACCGCTGCCGCTCCAAGCTCCGCCATCGCCGCCACCAAGGCTCCAGAGCCGCAGCCGCAGTCGACCAACACCATGTCTGATCGCCGCCCGCGCCTCTCGGTCTCGCACGCGAACGCGCTCAAGAACTTCTCGGAGCTGCAGGCGCTCTTCCGCAACCACCGCCTCGTGGTCTTCCTCGACTACGACGGCACGCTCACGCCGATCGTGAGCGACCCGGCGAGTGCGGTGCTCGCGCCGGCGACGCGCGAGACGCTCGAGAAGCTGCGCGAGAAGTTCACGACGGGCGTGATCACCGGCCGCTCGCTCGACAAGATCCAGAAATTCGTAAACATTCCGCAGCTCTACTACGCCGGCAGCCACGGCTTTGACATCACGGGACCGAACGGCACGTCGATCAAGAACCAGGTCGCGGCCGAGTACCTGACGGACCTGCACCAGCTGCGCGACAGCCTCGCGGAGCGTGTCGAGAACATCGCAAAGGCCGACGTGGAAGACAACATGTTCTCCATCTCGCTGCACTTCAGGTATGCTGTTTTTGTGCGTGATCTTCTTTGTTGTGCACGATTCTAACATGGGTACATTTTGCAATTTGTTCATGCTTTCACAGAAACGTCGACCCTAAATTTCACGATGAGATCGCTGAGATTGCGAAGATCGTTTCCGGCGAGCACCCAAACATTCGGTCGGTGGGGCTGGCATCTTGCGAGCTGTTTTGGCATCACAGTGGGCTAATTGATTGACTCTGAATTGTTGTTTCTTGTGCAGATGCAACTTGGGCAAGATGGTGTATGAGTTCAAGCCGAAGATTGACTGGAACAAGGGCAAAGCGCTCGTGTGGCTCCTGCAGGCGCTAGGATTGGACCAGCAGGACGATGTCTACACGATCTACATCGGCGACGACACCACGGACGAAGACGCGTTTGACGTGTTCCGTTCCTCACAGCACCGCAAGGGTACGGCCGAGCGCAATCTGATCTGTTGTGTGCATGAGTGAGAGAAAGTTCGCATATTAACCTTTGCATGTACAAACTTTTTGTGTCACAGGTGCGGGGATCAAGGTGACGGAGCACAGCGTGGCGACGGGCGCGTACTTCACACTGCAGGACACGAACGAAGTGCGTCAGTTCCTCGACAAGCTCGTCTCACACGCGGACACCAAGGAGACTCACGCGACCGCATAGCGCCTCTAGGCTTTTCTAATCCCTACATGTCGAGCTTCCCATTCCATAAACAGCTTCGTCTGAAGCGACTGCTGTATGCACAGCAGCTTCATGGCGTTCGCATGCATACTTTCTAAAGCTAAAACAATATGACGCCTTAAGATTTCGAGTGATTTGGTTCTGAACTGGGCATATTGAGCGGCAATGCTCATACGAAGCATCACGTCATGCTTGCAAGATCGCTTGGGTCTTTTGTTTTGATGTGTATCCATTGGTACCACGTCAGATATTCGTCCAAATGTCAGTTAGGAGTGGCAATTATTTTTGCAATTGCGGAGCAGGTGTTCTTATTCTTTTAGGATTGTATTTCTAATCCTATAAGAATAAGAACGCGTTTATGGTTAAACCATTTTTAAAACTACTTTCATATAATACAAAATGACCTTCCTTTGTAAATATTCGCGATTATAAATATGGATGAATATCATCGTTTATCCGACCTCACTTGGGTTTTGTATACGTTGAATAGACCAATCAGGTGGGTTTTTAGCGATGATAACCAATCAGAAATGAAATTGGGAACAAAATTGACCAATTATAGTCGTCAGGGCT
>JAADXK010001185.1:0-10446 GCA_023337805.1 Globisporangium barbulae | reverse complement strand
TCCAATTCCTCGGTCAGAGACGCGCTGGATGCAGACGCTGTGCGACGACGTGTGAGCGCGATTCGAGCTCCTTCCTCTCCAAGTCAAGCAAGCGCCTCATGAGTACCTGCGATTCCTGTTCAGCATCCTACAAGACATTGAAAAGCATAACGCTCGACTAGCGGACGGCGACAATAGAGACGAATGCCTTGCAAAGGTCTTCAGCTTGTTGCCACAAAAGAAGTTGTGTCCGCTCAACATCAGTATCTCCACTAGCGTGCTTGAGAACCTCAACAGTGTGTTGAACAACGGCGTCAAGCTAACAGGGATCGATCTGTGGGACTACTACTTTGACTTGAAGAAGATAGCGAGCTCCAAGCATCGGGAATTCGAGTGCTTCATGGTCACAGACGGTCTGAACGTATCTGTGGCAGTCTCGAGACCCAATCAGCTTAGTGAGCTGAAACGAACGGAGCCAAGCACACGCAGCGAGATCTCGCGTTGCGCCTATACGAAGCAGCAGAACGAGTCATCGCATTGGATCCAGGGCGCTCACCGCTCTTCACGGCTGTGGTCGAGAACCCACGAGCTTTCGACTCCCTCTCGACAGCAGCCCCAGCGAATGAACGACACGAGGTAATTCGCTGGCGGAGGAAGCGGTTTTACCAAGAGGCCGGTTACCATCACTGCACTCGGATGGGAAAGATGTGGATGGAAAAAGAGCCAGCGATACAGCACTACATCCACAGCGTGATCACTGCCAATACAAGTAGCCTAGCTTCACTCCAAGAGCACGCCAGGGATGTACTTGCCAACCTCCCTTCCGTGCTCGGATTCTTCTCCCAACAAATGAAGCGTCTTCGATGGAAGACGTTCATTCGTCGGCAGCAAGCCTACGAAAAAATCGTCTCGGACCTCACCCCGGGCGGGAAGCAAACACTGGTAGTGTGGGGAGACGCGCAATTTCCGGCATCTGCGAGTAGCGCCATTTCGATATCCACAACAAGACTGCGAAGGAAAGTTGGCTCCAGAGTGCCGATTATTGACCAAGATGAGTTCCGAACATCAAAGCTGTCATACTGCTGTCATCGGCCCATGGGTGAGCTCTTGGAACCCTTGCCAGGAAGGCCGTCTTGGGTGCTGCGCGTTTGTACCAACAACGCATGTCCTCGCAGCGTCTGGGGCCGTAACGTGAATGCAGCCATCAATATTCTTCATCTCTTCGTCAGGAGGGCGCAAGGACATCCACCGCCGATGGCATTTACGCGGGGAGGCTCGGGTGATTAGCAAATGTAGTGCATTCAGTAGCGCATTCAGATTATTCTTGCTGTCTATAGTCGGCAGCGAAGCGGAGCGATGCCTTTCATTTCTCCGTGTGCACTCAGTAGAGGCAGAGACGCTCATAAGTTTGTGGCGAGAGAATGCATGATGGTTCGCTTCTTTATTCAATACCTTCTTCTTCGTAGGTTTGAGACTACGACGACGCGTCTTCTGCCATGGACTTAGACTTCATAGACGCCATCCGAACCTCTTTCTCTGCTTCGAAGCCAGATCCGCTAGGGTGGTGCACTTCAGCGTCCACGATGGGCGCCGTGAGCCGCATAGACTCGACCCGCATGGCGTCCGTAAACGTATTGACGCGCTTGGTTACGAGCTCGCAGGCGTCGTCCGAGTGCAGACTCGAGCCGTCCGGTCCGTTGAACGCAAATCCGTTCGCTAGAACACAACAAGGTTAGCCTTAACTTAGTCTAGGTACATCACCACCACCAAGTTTATCATGAACTTACAGTGGACGCTGGCGACCCGGAGCTGGGACTCGAGCAACGTGAGCGATTCCACGTCGTTCGGCGGTGCAAGACTCATCTGCTCTGGGAACACGATGGCGTCGGACCGCGCTCCACCTGCTTTGCTCACTACAGGCTTGGGCGGCGGCGAGTTGTCCGGGATGATGTCGGCCTTACCGGAGAATCGCATGGACGCGTTCAGGCGATAGCGCTCGCGCAGAATGTCCTCGGACGTGGGTGTGAACTGCTGCAGCATGGTCACGACGGCATAGTCGAGCAGGGTCGCAGCGATCGGCGCCACGAAGAGCAGGTACCAGAAGAGATCGTCTTCAAGCATCTGTTTGGGCACGCCAAACATGTCGAAGCTCAAGAACGTCAGCACCGGGTACACGAGGAGAAAAAACGCAAAGAGTGCGACGCTGAAGCCCAGGAACGCAAAGTGGTACTTGTTCCAACTGAGCGTGAGCAGCACGACCTTCCACTTCATGGTCAGCAGCAGCGTCGTGTAGAAGACCGTGCCCATGTGGAAGATGCTGTGGCTCCTGTTCGAGCACAGGTAGCAGACCCAAAAGCAAATCACGGCGTGCAGCACGGCATTGAGGATCGTAAGCGCGAACACGAGGATGTTGAGGTCGCTGTCGCGTTGACCAGCCCTATAGAGCTTGGGGAACTTGAGCACGACGGCCTCGGGCATGTCCTGGTCAAACACACCAATAACGATGATCGGCGTGGCCAGAAAGAAGTTCCAGCCGGCCATGACGAAGCTCTCGAAGAGCGGGGCGCCCGACTGGCCGTTGTAGAAGTTGAACAAAAACAGACTGATCACGAGCGCAATGTTCTTGTAGAACGAGTACTTGATCACCTTGCAGATGCGCTTGTAGTTGAACCGGCCGTGCACGAGCACGAGACGCTTGAGGAACTTGAACTGCGCAATCGCGTAGTCGCTCGCGTTCACGGCCTGCACGCCCTCTTTGCCTGAGATGCCCACGCCCACGTGCGCCGTCTGGATCATGCTCACGTCGTTCGCGCCGTCGCCGATGGCGAGCGTGATGGGCTTGTTGGGCGACCTGTTGCGCACGAGGCTCACGATCTCGGCCTTCTGCGACGGACTCACACGGCATGCGATGAGTGCCTTGCAGACGCTCGCGACGGCCAGCAGCTTGGTGGCCAGCACGCGCGATCGACTCGCCGCCTCGTCGCTCATGGCCGCTAGTGCGTCTTTCGACGGGAACACATGCACGAGCGCCTTGCCGTCACAGATCATGGCGATCTCCTCGGACACCTTGCCGGCGCGCATAAGCTGCTTGATGAACGGCGCACTGTGAAGTTCGTCGAGTTGCTTCTCGAGGTCCTGGATGTCCTCCTGGTTCACGTACAGCAGCTTCATACTGTCATTGATGAGCCGACATGCGTGGCCGATGTTGATCGCGGTCTCCTCGCGGTCGCCCGTGAGCACCCAGATCTTGATGCCCGCCTGTGCCAGGTCGAAGATCGTCGCGGGCACGTTCTCCTGGAGCTTGTCCTCGATGGCTGTGACGCCCAGGATCTGCATGTCCTTCTCAACGAGCTCAGCGACGGCGTCGAGCTTCGCTTCGCGGTCTACGAGCGACGTCGAGGCCTCGATGTACTGCTCGTTGAAGTGTCTGTACTCCTCTTGCGAGAGCACGCGCCTCGCGAGCACGAGCGTACGCAACCCCTCACCAGCAAACACGCGCAGATGGTTGTTGATCGCGTCCGTGTGCTCGTCCTCGACGGCGCGCGCGAGCATCATGTTATCCGCACCTTTGCAGTAGAGCACGAACTCCCCCTTGTCGTTCACGGCGATGACCGACATGCGCTTGCGCGACGAGTTGAACTCGCACACGTTCAGGATCGTGAACGCCTGCTTGATGGGCATATTCGGCTCCAGCTTGCCCGAGTCCATGTTCTTGCGCGTGATCTCAATCTTGGTCAGTGGCGCCGGGTCGACGAAGTTGTAGCCGAGGCACTTGGCCGCCTTCACGAGTGCTTCTTCGTCCGGAGACGACGCGCGGTACGCGACGACGCCCGTCTTCTTGTTCACCTCGGGGATCACCGTGTGGCAGATTGAGAGCAGCGTGAGAAACTCGTGGATGAGGGTCCCCTGCTTGCCGCTGACGTTCAGATGTCGGAGCAGCGCTGGATCATCAAAGTTGATGCTCGGGTCGTAGTGCACCTGGGCTTTCTTGCAGTCGCTCTGAGGACCTCCAGCGTGGCCATTAGCCTGCATCTTAGCACTAGGCTCGACTGTGTCGAGCAGCGGGGCGCCGTGGGCCGCGCGCTCGCGGATGTCGGTCGCCGACGAGCTCTCGAGGTTGAGCGAGACGCCCACCTCGGCCGTGGTCGCCAGTGAGCTCCTCGCTCCACCGGGCTGTAAAGCGGCGACCGCGCGGCCGATCTCGGTCGTGCCAAAGCCATAGGAGACACCGCCGATCGAGCACTTGCGGAATTCCATGACGTTGCACGTGAGCGTGCCGGTCTTGTCGCTGAAGATGTACTCGACCTGGCCGAGCTCCTCGTTGAGCTCGGACGTACGCGCGATCGCCCGAAAGCCCTCGTGGTTCATGGCGTCGTCGGCCGTGATGTTCTTGGACTGGATCACCTTGATGATGTCGAGCGAGACGTAGAGCGAGATGGGCACGAGGTTGTTGAATAAGATTAGGAACGTGAAGAAGTTCTTGATGAAATCGGCCGCGTCGTTCGAGACCACGAATGGCAAATACCACACGCGCGCGTTGTTCGTGTGGTTCCAGGACGCCGCAACGATCGTGCTGATGAGGCAGAGCGAGAACATGGTCGCGAAGATCAGTCCCATGCAGCGGTTCACCGTCTTGTAGAGCTTGCTCTGCTTGGACGGTGCTGAGCGCGAGTTTTGCAGCAGCTTGGTCTCGGCGCCCGTGAAGATCGCAAGCCCCAGTACAAAGTTGCAGCTGCGCAGTCCACAGCCTCGCAGCATGATGTTCTCGGGACCGAGGGGCGTGACGGAACTGTCGTTCTGTAGGAGCAGGCGACCCGTGAACGTGTACAGCTGGTTGTTGGGCTGCTCGTACTCCAGTGTACCCTTGAGCTTGAGCACGCCGCTGCACACTGGCGGCTCTTCCAGGACAGGCTGTACTCAGGACAAAACAAATCACAGTGTTAGTATTTGTAGTCGTTCACGTGTTTCGACAGAGTCGACTAGGTCAACCCCCCACCTGGTTGAGCTCGCGCCAACCGGCGATTCGAGCCGTGGTCTTGACGGCCGTGCGGCGCTTGAGGTTCGTCTCGCCGTCGAGGTTGCACGTCTCGATGAAGCACCGACCTTCTTCTTCGGATGTGGCGAGGATCAGGATGTCAGCGGGCAGCTCCTCGTTGTTGCGCACGCAGATGACCTGGCCGACCTGGACCTCCTGCCACGCAATGGTCTCGATCTCACCCTGGGCGTTCACGACCTACCATGGAGACAGTGAGTCTGTTAGTTCGAGGATAAATTGGGACTCGATAGCTCGGACTATTGCTTTCGTGGGCTTACGTGGCACTTGCGATTGTTCTGGGCCTCGTCGGCCTGGTGGCGCTTCACGTCCTCGGAGCCCTGCTTGAGCATCGTGACCATGAGCACGAAGGCCAGCGGTCCCGCCGTCGTGTACCGATTCGTGGGCGACCACGTCGTCAATAGCTGCAGTCCATATAGAGATATCGTCAGTCCTTGCCCAAGCTTCATGCAACACAAGAGGCCATTCAGTCAGCCTACCTGTAAGAGCGAGATGACGAGGAAGTAGACGTTGGCGACGACGCGGAAGAACTCGAACATGGTCTTGGGCACGAAGCTCACGGCCGTGTACTTGGACGTCACGATCACGTTCTTTGCATAGCACTTGGTCGCAATGAGCTCCTGGTTGCGCACTGGGTCGTTCACGTACGCTACGCGCGGCTCGACCTGCGGCAGCGTCGACATTCTTGGCTGATATGCTCAGGCTTCCTTCTTGCCACCGTCGTCGTCGTGCGCCCGGGGCTCTGTGAAGAAGAGGAGGAGCCACCGCACGACTGGCTGGCTTGGACAATGCGATAACCGACTCGCGAGAGCGCGTGAATCGCTCGATGAACTCGGACAAGAGCGAGATGAGTTCGTGAAACGACTGCAGTGCCTCGAGGCTGAAAATAAGGCGAGCATAGGTGGGTGGGTAGTTCATTGCCTATTAATACGGAAGGGACACTCCTGATCACAGATGATGTTCGGCGACGCTAACGAGTGGCCTGGACGACGCTCATCAAGCAGCACGCTTGGGTGAAGCTGAACAGCTCAAGTCGATGAGGTATAGTTTCGCCTAGTCCGCTATATCCCCACCGCCAAATGCTCCGATTAATGGCCGAGGTGAGCGAGTTCTAGATGTGAGGATCGCATCTGGATATCAACAAAGCGGTCCACAGCATACTAGAATCGCTTCAGAGGCCATTCTGCAGCGTGCTGAAGCGCGTGGAGATCTCATGGAGTCGCAGCTCGAGCTGGTGGTAGGGAAAAGCGTACGCTGCGATGAACGTGCGTGATCGCAAAGCGAAAGATGATCGTCAGCAAGAACGAGTCCAAACGGCAAAATGCGCTCCCAGGTTTGAGCGAAAGCCTATTGACCACGCTCAGGAACGCGATGTGACAGCGCGTATTTGCTTCGGGGAGAGCGAGAAGCTCGCCATCAAATGACGCCGTGTAGCTGGGCAAAACTGCAAACTCGTCTACAAGAGGGCGCACGCTGGAAAACAGCACTTGCTCCAGGAACTTGTTCGCCTTAAACATCGCCGCAAATTCCAATCCAAACCCGTGCGTAAGAATGTGCTCATTCACATTGCAGAGGTGCAAGCGCTGCAGCTTGGAAACTGCCAGCAGTTGTCGTTGGTGCCCCTAGCTCTTCAGCGCCATCGCAAGCGAGTGCATCGCTTTGGGCACATAGTCGAGTGTCAGTGACTGCAACTTTGTCTGACGCTGCGAGAAGAACCGCTGGAGAGAGCATTCGCTGAGCACTACTATACCTCCGACCAGAAGCACTTCCTTGAGATTCGGAAAGATGGTCGAGAATGTCGGGCATTAGACGCGCGCCATCAAGATGTAGCACTTCCAAGCGCTCGCCCATGCCGCAAAGCACATCGAAGATGTGTTCAGCAAGCATCATCGTGCACTTTAGCTTGAGCTGAAGTAAACCGGAAGTGGGTAACGCTTCAGGGATCCAGTCCTTCGCCTGCAGTGCATCCTGTTCGTCCACCCAACCAAATCCATAGCCAGGGACGAGCACGCGGTACCACCCACTCGACGACGATCGCCGACCTGAAGCCACTCATCGGCACCAGTTGCCACCGACAAACGCGGGCTCATCACACTTGGTTCTCTCCGGACAACCGTTCCAGTAGCGATGCGAGCGATCTGGAGCCGTTCGTGCTCGACCATGTCTGCAGCAAACGGCTGAGAAGGCTTTCTTCCTGGCTTCATCACAGCCGCTAGCCGCGCTATAGAGAGCAGTACGACCTGATTCAGCCACATGGTTGCGATCATACGGTTCGCTTCCATACTGAAATAGCAGTTCTTCAGCCCAAGCTTCTTCCACGTCGAGTACTTCGTTTGCGGGTGGGAGATTGCGAACGCGAGCCAGCTAGACGAGGCTTCCGAGAGTCTCCATGGATACATTCGGTCGTCGGCTTCGAGGTAGAGCGCTTGCAGAGACCGCGTGAACGGGAGCGCGGAGCAAAGGCACGCAAACACTTGCGAATCCATTTCGTCACACCTTCGAAGCACCAGCCAGCGAAGTTTCCAACTGCTGACTGCGTGAGGTAGAAGCCTTGGCGCCGTCCGATTTTCTCGTTGCGGCTGAGGGCGTAGAAGGGCACGCGCAGTTTGACTGACAGTCTCCAGGTCGACAACAGAATGGTAGCAAAGACTCAGACCAGTCGAGGAGAGATCGTCGTCGCGCATGCTCGTCAGCAGCACTCCATGAAGAGCTTCGCCCTGCGTAGAGGTGCTGATCCCGAGACTCGCGGTCCATACGCCGATTAGTTTAAAAATCCTTCAGCGATTGTCACCGGTAGTCGCGTCACTGGAGTCAGCCAGTTGTGGTACAGCTGCTGTTGGAGAAGCACATGTCAACATCGACTGAATCCGGTGCAAATACTCCACAGTGCCGTCGTAGCCATGGTCATTTTCATTTGCAGCTCCAACAGCGCGGACACAGGACTCCATTTTCCTGGGTCCATGAGAGACTCAATTCGACCTAGCGCGAGGTAGTACGAGCCTGTTCTCGCTCCGTGGGATTCGCCATCCTACTTCAGCAAACCATTGCAGAGCTCGTCTAGCCAATGAAGCAACTGCACGCGGTTCTCCCGACGCATAGCCCCGCGAATGGAGCAGATCACAATGATCCCTATTTTACTCGCTCAAGACCCATCGAACGGGGTCCTTAGCGTGTACACATCTGGTCGTAGAGCTTCAACCACGCGCCCCCAAAAGTCTGGGTTCCCACGGTAGTTGAAGCCCGGACACGACGCCACGGCTCGCCGCACTGCGAGGCATTCTCGCACGACTGCGAGATCATCTTGAGCAGCTGCAAGATCGCGAGCGTCATTTTCGTAGTGGAAGTGGATTCGAAGCAACGCGTGCCCGTCAAGCGAGTCTGCTGGCACGGACAGCCGCTTGTGCCGCGCCAGGCGTTTCCCCTACGAGGTCGCGAGCCGGAGCACGGTCGCTTCGTCGAGCATTGTCTTCTTTTCTTTTCCGTGGCAGTGCGCTGGTACTGAGTGATCTGTAGAATGCGTCTGCTGTGAGGTCCTGAACAAGGCCCGACAGTTGATCACACTGGTTCCAAAGCACATACACGCACGTACACAAACAATCGAGATTTCTTCCACTGTGGCTGTTCAACTGTCACATCCCATTCGCATCCTCACCAACACAACTGCTCCACCCACAGACTCACTTGATGACCGCGTAGAGCTCGCTGAAGAGCTTCTGGTTCTGCACAAAGAGCTTCTTCTCGAGCGCGTTGAGCCGCGTGTTCTTGTTCTCGAGCTCCTGGCGCTCTTCCTTCGTCACGCCGCCTTTCTTCTTGTCCGTTGCTGTCAGCTGCGCGAAGAACTCCTTGCGCCCGTAGACAAGCTGGCGCATCTTCTCGGCGAACTCGAGCTGCTGCTCCTCGTCCATGGGCTTCTGCTTCTTTGCCAGCACGGCCGCCTGGCTGCGCGTGATGCGCGGCAGCTTCTTCACCGACACGAGCTGGTGCACGTCCTGTGCGCGCTTGAGTCGCTCCTTGTTCTGCTTCGCGATCGCCATCTGTTTCGTGTAGATCGCGTCGCCGACTGCGGGCTCCTGCTTGAGCTGCTCGTAGATCGCGGCGCCGCCTTTTACGCACGCGAGGCAGCGTCGGATGATGCGCTCGCCAGCCGCCTGGCTCTTGGAAAACGCCTCGGCTGGGAACTTCACGTTGCAGCACGCGCACAAGAGCGTTGCGCTACCTTTCACGCTGAGCAGCGGCTTTGCGCAGCGCTTACAGGGCCCAGACTGCTCAGTCGTGTTCGGCTCCGTAGACTGCTCAGCCGCGTCGTTGTTGTCACCAGTGGTGTCGCCCACTGAAGATGCCAGCTCTTGCGCCTTCAGCTTCTTCCTCTCCCGAGCAATCTTTGCCTTGGTCATGCCCGGTCTCACAGCCTGGATCTCCAAGCGCTTGCGCTTCTTTTCACTCAGTTTTTGTGGCTGTGCCCCTTTCACCGCATTAAGCGCTTCATTCTCGCCATTCGCTTGACTCGTAGCGGTCGCAAGTTTCGACACTACGTTTTTCGCCATCTGCTTGTTCCTGTTCATCTCCTGACGCACTGCTTTGTTGATCTGATGTGTGCTCGCGCTTATGCAGTTGCGACAGCGGCGAACCCCCACACTCATGCGCTGCGTAGCCGAGAACGCGGCGAGCGGCAACATCACCTTGCAGCACATACATAACATCTCGCGCTCGCCTGGCACGCTCATGAGGCAGCACGAGCAGCGTGAGCACGAGTCCGACAGTACAGTCACGACTGGCGCGTGTGTTGGAGTTGCTGAGTGAGTGGTGGCGGGTGCTTCAAATTCTGGCTCTGGTGGTGCTGTTTGCGCGCCGCTGTCGCCGTCAACAGTGGCCCATGGCAGCTGCTCGTCCTCTTCTTCGTCAAAATACTCGCTCTCGGTCGAACTGCCGCCGTCTTCGTCCTGCGGCCACTGTGATGGCGCTTCCTGCTTAACAGTGTCGAGGAGCTCCATGGCCGTCGCTGCTCATTTGAAAGCAAGATGTTTGCAACTGCCAGTTTCTAAAAAGAATCGAATTTTTCTTTACTTTTTCATCCCAAATTGACGAATCCAAGCGAAACTGCATATTTTTGTCCGCAGATTCCAGATCTGCAGGATGTTGCATGAAGGTGTAATACCAAACTTCCCATGCGATACTTAAGTACCAACCGAAACACTGAAGTTCCAGTGCTAGTACGTACTTCTCTGTCCAGCCATAGTATCCACATTTGGTTTTTTTGTGGACCACATCAAATATATTCTGATTGCCTATTGGCTGAAAAAGATCATGTAAAAGCGTGGTCAGCGCTTGCTAAATGATAGATGAGAAGGCATAATTCAAGGACAGTCATCCCTTGACTGACCAAGGGAAGACTGTACACCCTCCACCCTTATTAG
>JAADXK010001184.1:0-10448 GCA_023337805.1 Globisporangium barbulae | reverse complement strand
TTTTAGTCAAAAGAACGGCATTCGAACCGTATTTCTATGGTTTAGTTGACTCTGTGACCTTGCCTGCATCCACTCAGTCTGGTTAAATTGATGCATAAAAAACGTGTGGGTCCATATTTATGGCCAGCACTGTATAAGTAAGTACAGCCTGTTCAATATAAAAACGGTTTTTAGAGGCAAACGAATGCACCTGAGGCAATAACAAACGGCGCTTCCGAAGTGGTCTTATATATCTTTCCAGGGGCTTGGCGCGTTATTTTCTAGTGCCATCAGTTTTGCTTGGATTGGGATGTGGGGAGCACCAAACGATTGGTCTGAATGAGACGAGTGGTGGGGCGTAATTACAATGTAAATATGGCATTTTGTGGTCGCAAGTGTAAAAAACTGGTGGTCTTATAAATATGGCCAGCACTGTATATGAAAACTACTTACCGATGTTCTCTTGTGATTATTTAAAGTAAATTTTAAAAACATCTGCTTTGATCTTCAACACACAAACAGAACGAAAGTCGCCTTCAAAACGCCATGCGCGGGCGGTCACCTACCGAAACTGAACGTGTGCGCTGTCTCGAGTTACGAGTTCGTGGCTACAGCTTTGAAGCTATCCATCTCGCGACCGGCATCCCGAAAAGCACGATCGTCACCACTCTGGGCGGGCCGTTCTGTGAAGCTGAGAGGGCGCGTGAGGACGCTGGACCGTGCCGATGCGAATGCCATCCGCAAACGGTTTGTCAAATCAAAGGTGAAACCGAATTGGCCGCTGATTGTGAGCGAAGTTCTCCGTCTGCGGGGAAAGGTCGTGTGCGAACAGACGACCAAGCGCGAGCTCGTAAGGTTTCAACCGACGGCTGCGATCACTAGAATTACGGAGCTCATCTTCACTAAGGACGTGACGACACGAGCGGTCGTGAGGAAGGCGCTATTGGGGTTGCTGAGGTCTGCGATCAGCAGTATTGGCATCTGCGTTTATATCATCTCGTCTTCAGGTAAGTCTGCGAGCTTTTGTCTGGCATCTCTGCGTTGTATTAACCATATGTTTTGTTGTTTATGTAGCTGTTCGAGCTCATTGTGGCACTTAGCAAGAAGGTGACGATCCGAGTCATCTCAGACGCCAAGGAGTCATCTCAATGGTACTATAAAATCAAGGCGCAACGAAAGAGGTAAGTTTTGTTCGTTTTGGGGTTGGCAAATATGTCTGGCTAGCTTTGTCTTTGAACTTCTTGTAGGGCATAAGGGTCAAGCTGACTCCGAGGGCACCTGATAGCATGTTGCACCACAAGGTAGAGCCCAGTCGTTGTTTGTTGTTATTTGATTTGTCTGATCCTTTCTTCTGTCCAGTTTTGCATAACTGATAGCAACATCTGAATCAGCGAGAGTCTCAACTGGAGTCACCATGGTCTCTACAACCACGAGAGTCTGGATGTGCGCTACAAGAGCGAGGACCTCAACCACCCAGTGTACAAGCAACGCTTCGTTTCCGACTGGGAGACATTGAAGTCTGGGTAGTTGCCATTTATATTTTCTGGAGGTTGTTCTTTGTGTTCAATACGAGGTTTCATTTTGTTGTTGAAGTGTGCTTCGTCAACAGCATGGCGTTTGGCTGCTGTGAGGGTGCTCGATACGCTCAAACTCGAATAGTGTACCACTCGACTTTTGATGTATCCAGCCTGAAACGAATGTGGTACACACTACTTCATCACGTCGGCTGGTTGCGGCGTCCCATTTCACGCCAGCAACTGAGACAAATAGTTAGACAAGCGAGGAGCGATGGACGAGTCGGACTCGTGGCGCGCGGACGGCAGCTTCCGCGGCCTGCAAGGCAGATCCGGCGGCGGTGGCGGCGGAGGCAAAGGCGGAAAAGGAGGCAAGGGCCCCGAGTTCACGCGCGTGATCCCAAAGTTCCTGCGAAAGTACCACGAGCCGCCTGCGATCCAAGCCAAGTTCGCGCCGCCGCCGCTGCCCGAGGGCGAGGCTGGCGACGAGGAGGAAGAGCTGGACGATGTGCAGAAGGCCGCTATCGCAGAGTTTTTGGAGAAGGACAAGGCGAAGAAAGACAATAGTATCGCTGCTGCTAGTGGTGATGGCGATGCCGACGATGGAGACGACGACGCGTCCAAGAGCGTCGTCACGAAGAAGAAGGCAAGCCAAGCAGTTGCGGGCGTCGGTAGCGGCGCGCAACAGCCCAAGAAGAAGCGGAAGCGCAAGGAAATGGCGACGCTGAGCAACAAGAAGCTGCTCTCGTTCTCCATGGATGACGAGGAGTAGCCACGTGGTGTCAATCCGTCATCGATAGGTAGGTGCGTAGTGGATGGTGCTTGGTTATCGTGCTTCTCTCTATTTAATCTATAGTTTGTTCTATGCGATCGGCGGATTGGAAATTGCAGCGTACTTGATCCCCAAGAGGATATTGGCAATGATGTCGTACTCAGCACCACCTCGCTCGCTTGGCGTGCAACAGCGCGTGCAGCGCCGCTGGTTGGTGCTGGATGTGGCTGAAGTCGGCCTCGGGGAACGCGTCATCGCGCTCGAGTAGGATGAGCACGTTGGTGACGTTGAAGGCCGAGAAGTAGATTAGCGCGATCGAGAGCGCGAGCGGGAATGCGAGCTCCGTCGTGAGCGCGCTCGCGCACCAACCGAGGAAGATGAACTGGAAGAAGATGCCTGTGACGCACGACAGTTGGTACGCGCGCAGCTGCCAGTCGGTGAAGTCGAGCGGTCCGAGCCACGTCACGGCCGTGCAATAGGACACGGAGAACAAGGACACGAGCTAGATACATGGATGGAGATGAGGGCGTGTTAGCAAAGGCGTTTTAGTCGATCTGTTGGGGTTGCGCCAAGCCACAACCAGCAGGCACCACCCACCACTTCCCCCCAGAACATCCGAGTCGCCAGCAGAGGCTCAAACGTTGGGTCCGACGCGCACCGCTGCAGGAACTTGTCCAGGAGGCTGCCGTCCCACAGATCGGCGAGTCGAAATGGCTGGAGACGCGGCTGCGTCTGTGGCGAACGAACGAGCTCGAGGTCGCTGACGTGTAGCAAGAATGGCTCCTACACAGTTTAAGGAACGTGAAAATCAAGCGTGTTGAAGCCTTGGTTCTTGGATATATTTATGGAAGTACAGTACCTGGAGGTACGGGTTGTCGAGCTGGAGTGTGATGGCGTACGATCCAGGAACCAGTGGTGGGCTGATCGCCTTCTTGAGCTGGTTGAAGTCAAGCGCGAGCCACAAGTGCGACGAGTCGTTGTGCAGCTTCACCGTCGCAGCGTTTGCGTCGGTAGTGCTTGCGTTGTGGTGCCGAAGTGTGAGGAATCCGACGCTCGAGCGTCTGATGTTAGGAGCGAGGTGGTCGTGGAAGGTGACGACAGCGAGCAGACTGTTCTTGGTGACGTTGAGATCTGGTTTGCTCCACAAGGGAATCTGCGCTCTCCCGTCTTTGGAAAATTCGACTCCTTCGTGGTTCAGCGTGATCTCCTTGATCAGCGCCCGGTGGTGCATCTGCCAAATGACAAGAGACAGCAAGCATTAACGGTCAGCATTGACAGACAAAGAGCGATATACACGTGCACAAGGGACTCACAGTTCTCCAATCAGCTGGGTCCTCACTTCCCACGTGCTGTTCTGTGGTGGTCGTCGACGGTATCGAGGTCCTCGTCTTTGTCGTCTACAAGTCAACAACAGCGCAAGTCTCTCAGAAAAGCCTCAATAGCAGCTTGGTAATCATGGCGGACACTCGTCACCTCAGCCAGGATGCTCTCCACATGCGGCTGAACATCCACCTGCGCCGCCGCATCCAGCGCTACTTCTCTCGTGACCAGCGTCGCAGTGCAGACCGATACAAAACACAGGAACCAGCTCAGCCCAAGCAGCATGCGCGAGACTGAGTGCGAACCCATGGCACCAGCGCACACTCACGAACTCGACTGCGGAATGAACGCCAGCCGAGCGCCTTTGAGCTCCCCCAGGTTTTCTTCGTCTCTGGGCTCTCAGGTCTCTCGCGCACCGTTTGCGATCGGAATCTTAGACCCAACAAGCCCCATTTGCAATAATCAAAATAGCGTCGTGTGCTAAAAACATACCGTATCCTCAAGCGCCAATTGGATTCAGCATTAAGTACCTTGTCTGGGTCTCTTGGGCTGGTTTCATGGATGGTCGGTCGTCTACTGTTTATCGGCCTTGGCACCGACGGTGCGCGGTAAAATGGGCGAGTGGGTCTGCTTCCACGACGGCGCGTTGCCGTAGATGTACACGGAGACGTTCACGAAGAAGGCGCCGATGAGAAACTGCATGGTCGGCACCTTATCGAACAGGAAAATCGACATGATGACCGAGAGCACGATCGCGATGGACGTCGCAAAGGCCTTGAGGATGTTGTCCGCGTACTTGACCACGACGGCCGTGAGCAGACCGCCGAGTGCGCTCACAGCGATCGCGGCCCAGACGACGGGCCGGTAGCCGTAGAAGAAGCCGTGCGCGGCCAGGTGGTCCATGTCATTGTACACAAGACCACCGCCGGCGAGCACGATGCTCACGAGTCCCATCTGGATGTTGCGCTCCCAGAGCGAGCCTTTCGAGCCCGAGCTCTTGAGGATCTTCTCAAAGTACACGCCCGCGAAGCCCGAGCACATACACGCTGCAATGACCGCGATGAGCCCGACCGTCGTGCTCTGGCCTTCCACAGTAGCGCTCTTGCTCGAGGTGCCCGAGTCGTCGAGCTGCACGAGCGCGACGCCGAACATGAGGATCACGATAGCCCCCCACTGCAGCGGCAAAATCGACTTGCCCAGCAAAAAAACGGAAAAGATGGCGGTCGTGAGGATCTTGAGCTGGTAGAGCACCTGGAAGGACGCAGCGTCGAGATTCGACACGGCCACGTACTGCAGATTGTTCTGGATCACGTAGAGCAGCGCTGGCACGCTCACGCGCAGCATCTCGCGCTGGTCGAAGATGATCTGCAGCGAGTTCCCGTGCACGCGCTGCTCGCCCACGGCCGGCGCGCTCGGAGGCATCTACAACGACATATATACGACACCATATGAATTATACGTAGGCGACTAATGGAAGGAGAGAGAGGGAGAGAGACACACGCAAATGCATCGTACCATCATGATGATGGCCGTGCAGGCGACGAGCTTGAAGACCTCGCCCGTGAAGACGGCGGTGGACGTGTTGAACTTGGCGTGGTCGCCCACGCGCGAGAGGCGCATGAGGATCGCCAGTAGGCTGTTCTGCAGGCACAGCACCACGAGGCTCGCATACTTGAGCGACGAGGACGTGGTGGCAGCCATCGCTCGTTCGCTCTCCTCGGGGCCGTTTACTTGGCAATGAGCAGGTCCAATTCGTGCTGACTTGCAGTTTGCCGAAACGTGATTCATGATTCGCAAACGGTTTGTATTTTTAGCCAATGGCATGGCGTCTGAATCTGAAACCCGTTGTTTATTGGTTGTAAATGGAGCGAAAGAAAAAAAATCCTTTTAAGTTCGATTTCCTGTTCAAGTTCCGACGCCTATGTTGATGGCGGCATGTGGCGCGAGCGAGTGAAGCGGCAGCTGCAGCAGGAGGAGCAGCGATGGTAGGTGGCCCCATGCGCGCGCTCTCTTTCTGTATGAGCCTATGTGACTGAAATCTCTTTGTATGACGCTCGCTCTGCGTGTGACTCGTGTAGGCTGGAAGCGCGTGGTGTCGCTGCTGCAGACAGCGCGAGGGAAGGCGACGACACTACAGTGCGCATGCTCTCGATCAGCAAGCTCCTGCAGCTCGTCTCTATTGCGAGCGCTGGTGAATCCAGCGAATTGCTATCATCATGGAGCATCCAACACATAGAACTACTGCCACCAGAAGAACAGGAGAACGCGTCGCTGGCGGTAGAGCTCAGCCGTTTGAAGCGATCGCGTGGCAACGACGACAACAACAACAGCAGCAGCAATGGTGGCAGTCGTCGCACTTCAGCTCATACACAAGACGCTGGCATTGCGCGTCAAGTCGCGTATACTTCCGACAGCGTATGGCTCACGGGCTTTCTTCGATTCCGTGATGCAGAGAAGAACCTCGCTGCTGAATGCGAGCTGCGCCTGTGCGACACCAGCAGCCTCGGCTGCCACGCGCTCGTGCTGGATCCCAGGCCAGAGTACGTGGACCAGCTCGTACTGGTGAAGAAGTGGATGCTGGTCGATACTGGCGCCCTTGATAGTACTACCAGCCGCGGTGTTAGCTTTGGCAATTTGTTCCTGGAAGTTCACGAGCCTCCGACCATTCTTCCCTGCGAGAATGAGCCTCAGCTCCAGGTTCAACCACCAAGCCAAGAGGAAGTTATCAGACTGCTTGACGCCAAGTATCCAAAGCAAGATCCGCCAATGTACGTTGGCTCCAATCCATGGCGAGCTGTTTGTGGAGAGAGTGGTGCTGTTGCGAGCGAGCAACCGGCGCAGCTATCCAGAGCAGCAGTGACGAAAGCCAAAGCCACGAAGCGCAAAGTCTACGCAATCTTTGGCCGTGTGATGTGCGTAAGTCCAGTTGCCAATGCACAAGATCGTTCACGCTGTCACTTCTTCGGTGAGGTAGAGTTTCAGAATCACGAGCAGAATCAGCAGCATCTTGTGATCATCATGTTCACTGGCGCGACAAACGTGAAGTGGCGCTTGTTCTTGCGGCCTGGGTACCAGGTGCTCGTCACGGATCTGGTGAAAGTGTATTCGCGCGAGTGTGGGATCGTTCTGCTGCAGACAACGACCGCCGACAACAAAGCCAAAGCTGACGAGCCAACGGCACTACAGTTGGAGACTCAGGTCTTCGTATGGCAACAGGAAGAAGAAATGACGCTTCTTCGTGAAATTGGTGGTCGACAGTTTGCTGAATCAAGGCAAGAACGAGAGACCCTGAACAGCGAGGGAGTGATTAAGCGCGTGTTATGGAACGACTGTCTCGAGGTCCAGAGCGGCGATGATGAAAGCAGCAGCAGCTTTGTAGTCTGC
Organism: Globisporangium barbulae; assembly: GCA_023337805.1. Taxonomy (NCBI): domain Eukaryota; phylum Oomycota; class Peronosporomycetes; order Pythiales; family Pythiaceae; genus Globisporangium; species Globisporangium barbulae. The sequence continues at coordinate 3,479 of JAADXK010001184.1, read as the reverse complement.
TTGTTCCACTTCCCAAGTGTCGATCTGAGCAAAGTTCGTGCGGGTGCAACAGTTCGCATTCACAATGCGCATGTGTTGCGGCGGCCGAATCCGATCGACTATCGAATTGTGGTTGGACTGTGCGCACGAAGCCATTTTTCAGTTATCGCTCACAGCAGCGCCCCACATCAATGCCTGCGACCACCCATGCCAACCAACTCCAGACATAAAGACCAGAGCAAGACGCTGTCGTACATGGGAGATCGTCGCACGCAGCCGCTGTCAGTTTCCGTTTGGCTGTTTGAAGTGGTCGAAGCCCTCAAGAAAAAGTTTGCGTTTGGCTCCAGTGCTGCACTATCGATAAATCTGCACAAGGCGCTAACAGCATTCCCACACATTCGAAGGCGCGAAGCTCTGAGCATCGTTGCGGAAGCCCTGAAAGTCGAAGTGGGCGAATCCAGCAACAGCTTGAAAGGTCAAAAATCAACTCTCAGCGGTCAATTCCTGAATTCTCATGCTCCAGATGCGAGGAATTGTTCGAGCGTTCGAATCAGGGAGCGGGTACCGCGAGGACAGATGGTTAGGATCCGAGATCTGGAAGACTGGGGAAGAGCGAGACTCACGCAGGCGTATGCAGAGGAACTGGAACAGACAGCATCGAAAAAGTCATCAGGCGGGCGGTTCGCCATCCAGGTACCTGCTGAAGACCTCGACTGGTGCTTGCTCGTCGGCTGCTTGAACGGCAACGTCTATAGTGGAGACTTGGAGATCTGCGACCGAACTGGTTCGCTACCGTTCTCAATCCGTCGTGGGTCCAAGAAGATGAGCTGGGGTTGTGAAAACTCGAGGCATCTGTACGTAATCCGCCGGTTTGAGCTCATTGCGGAAGCGTACTGCAGTCCCGGTGTGGCACGCGATTTCGAGAAAGACGTGGTGATTTTCAGGATTTCCTGCTCAGCTGACGCTGTAGAGAGGATTTCGATGGAGGATGCACGTGTATCAGCACCTCGCGGTGAGCAAGAGCTGATCGTTTTCGTCACGCATGTGGATCCAGTCAAGCGACCCTCCGCGTTGTCCGACAAGCTGCGATGGCTGCGTCCGGTTTATCGTCACATGCATGGGATCGCTCTCCCAGCCCATGTGCCATCAGAGGAGAAGAGCCTGGAAATGCCAAGACGTGTCGAGATCCTGATCAACGCGAACATCCCTCACTGGCATGTGGAAAAGTACGTCTGCTACAAGATCACAGGAGCGATTTGTGAAGAAAATCCGTTGTCAGTGGCGTCAGACCGACCGACCGCTTCAGCAGCTACGGTCGAGGAGAAAGCCATTCTTCTGACAGATCTCTTCCTGTCGACAGCGCCACTGAATGACAGCATCGCGCAGCCTGGGTGCTTTGAAGGCCTCGTGGCTTCGGTGAACGACTTTGACGCTCCATACCAGAATACGTGCTGCAGTCGATTGAAGATTTATCGAATGGAAGCAGGCTGCGGCATCGAGCCGCTAAAATTTGAAGCAGGGCTGTCGAACATGTTCACTTGTGCGAACCACAAGAGCTGCGCTAGACTTCCAGTGACTCAGCAAGGTTTGCTGCATTTCTCTCGATTCTCACAGATTCCAGACATCCCAGGGCTGTACCAAGCTCGTTTGCTCAACGAGCTCCTCCCACTCGAACGCTCAGCATTTGAGATCTCGCCGCAGCAGTTGCTGCTGCTCAGTTTGCTCCAGCATTTCGCGCTTCGTGCTGAGAACGTCATCCAAGTCACGAATCTGCTTCGACACCCGCTTCCGAATGTCAACCAGCTCCAGCGCGAAGAGGTCGCTGGCAGTGACATCATCCAGACGGGGATACTCAGTGGTGGCAGGGGGCTCGCCAATGACATTCACCGCACGAAGCTGTATTCAATCGTTGGCGTGATCGCCGAGAAGAAGCTCTACTGGGTTCAGAGTGAGCACTCTCCAGTCGAAACACTCGGTACCGCTAGCGTCAGCAGAGGATCACCAGTGAATACCAAGAAACGAGAGCACGAAAATGGGCTCTCAATCGAAGCTGTGGACACACAGCGTAACGGGAATCGAGAGCTGATGTGCCTATACAAAGTGCGAGATTTCCAGTCGCTCAACACAATCAAGGTCTACGTGAACGCCTCTCGATTCGGCGTCCAAGCGGATCTTCAGCCTCGAGCGATCGTCGAGTTCTCCAAGCTGCAGGGATTTGTTGCTCGTTCTACCTACAAGGTCTCCTTGAACTGGGGCAACTGCTCTGGTGCGCGAGAGCTTCAAGACAGCAGCTCCACGTTCAAGGTCGAGGCGCCGCGCGATGCAGAATTGTATGGCGCTATGAAAACGTCGAGGCTGAACGAACTCTATCACGCTCAGGTTGCCGACCGCACACTCCGTCGCTGGGTCGTGCGCGTCGTCTACGTGAACAACGTGTTCCTGAAGCGCAGGTGCCGAACGTGCTACGGTGCCTTGGTGCTGGAACTGCGTCGAGTGTCCTGGGTGCATCAGATTGCGACACCGTCGTTCAACAACAAGAAACCGAGCAAGTGCTCCTGGCACCAGGTGCAGACTAAGGACCCGCAGTTTGAAGCGCTCACATACGCAAGCCTGAGCATGCGGTGTGTGATCGACGACGGGTCCGCGCAGGCAGAGCTTTATCTTGAAAATGACGTTGCGTGGGATCTCTTGGCGTGCAGTGCAGGCGCTCGACGCCGCTTTGAAGAGATTGTGCGCTCTCAGTTAGCAGAGTTGAGCTACTTTACGGGCCAGTCTTCAGCTGCGCCAGCGACCGTCATCCCAGTGGCGCCTTTGCCAGCTTTCAAAGGCGACGAGGACTGCCAGAATGAGTTCCGCAGCATGATCCTAAGCGCCACGCAGAGTCTCCGCAGCGTCATGGTGTTTGGACAGCGGTTCTATAGTCTCAACCGAGTCAACAAGAATGACAGCAGCAATGGGAACGACGCTGGCGAGAGCGAGCGAGTGCTGACGTTCGGCAAAGACATCCAGATCACGACGAAGAGCACTGGGTACGTGAAACTTGAGGCGTGCCGCGTGGACCCGCTGCTGGTGCACGTCAAGAGCGAGCTGCGCCAGCGTCTCGCAAGCCTTCGCTATCAGCTCGCGCTGTGATGCAGTGCACAACACACTGATGACTTTTCAATTTTTATGCAAGGTGTCGTGTCGTGCATGAAGAGTGTCCTGTTGAACATGGCTACCAAAGTGCGTATCTAACGAAATGACTACAGTAGTGCGTATCGAACGACTTTTTGTACTTCTGTTTGTATGATCGCGAGAAGCCGACCGCTTCATACAAAAACAAGTGAAATGTCTTGGCCAATCCCGCCAGGTTAGTGAGTGTCCGATAATGCGCTTCGGGCGTACGTTGGTCCCGCAAGTCAGCGTTCCCGGGTTTTCGGCTTTGTGTCAGCCAACACACATATCCAGCGCAGTCTCACGCATCACTACTTGCCTCTGACAGCAACGTCTTTGCTCGCTTC